>CAUYRT010002636.1:0-36966 GCA_963574885.1 Lepilemur ruficaudatus
TTATTTTTATTTATTTATTTATTTTTTTTGAGACAGAGTCTTGCTCTGTTGCCCGGGCTAGAGTGAGTGCCATGGCGTCAGCCTAGCTCACAGCAACCTCAAACTCCTGGGCTTAAGCAATCCTTCTGCCTCAGCCTCCCAAGTAGCTGGGACTACAAGCATGTGCCACCATGCCCGGCTAATTTTTTCTATATACTTTTAGTTGGCCAATTAATTTCTTTCTATTTTTAGTAGAGACGGGGGTCTCACTCTTGCTCAGGCTGGTTTCGAACTCCTGACCTTGAGCGATCCGCCTGCCTTGGCCTCCCAGAGTGCTAGGATTACAGGCGTGAGCCACCGCGCCTGGCCTAGTTTCTTATATTTTTTATTTTATTTTTTTTTTTGAGGCAGAGTCTCACTCTGCTGCCTGGGCTAGAGTGAGTGCCATGGCGTCAGCCTAGCTCACAGCAACCTCAAACTCCTGGGCTCAAGCGATCGTACTGCCTCAGCCTCCCGAGTAGCTGGGACTATAGGCATGGGCCACCATGCCCGGCTAATTTTTTCTATATATTTTTAGTTGGCCAATTAATTTCTTTCTATTTATAGTAGAGATGAGGTCTTGCTCTTGCTCAGGCTGGTTTTGAACTCCTGACCTTGAGCGATCCGCCCGCCTCGGCCTCCCAGAGTGCTAGGATTACAGGCGTGAGCCACCGCGCCCGGCCCCTTATTTTTTTTTTTTGAGACAGAGTCTCGCTCTGTTCCCCGGGCTAGAGTGCCATGGCGTCAGCCTAGCTCACAGCAGCCTCAAACTCCTGGGCTCAAGCGATCCTCATGCCTCAGTCTCCTGAGTAGCTGGGACTACAGGAACATGCCACCACGCCAGGATAATTTTTCTATTTTTAGTAGAAACGGGGTCTCACTCTCGCTCTTGCTCAGGCTGGTCTCGAACTTCTGACCTCAAGTGATCCTTCCGCCTCAGCCTCCCCGAGTGCCAGGATGACAGGCGTGAGCCACCGCGCCCGGCCATATTAACTCCATAATCCTTCCAGCAACCCTACGAGGCAGGTGCACAATTATGTTGTTACAATCCCCATTTCACAGATGGAGACACAGAGGTCAAGGGAGCTGCCTGAGGTAACACAGCTTGTGAGTGGGGCAGAGCTGGTCGTGCACCAGGCAGCCAGGCCCCAGGCCTCATGCATCACCCACACCATCTCCCCTACCTATAGTCACCAAGTCGGAGTCTTGGTTTTGCCTTGGCTTCTGCCTGCTGTGTGGCTTCAGCTCAGTCTCTCATGGTCTCTGTGCCTTTATAACAATAAATATGATAATAATATTACTACTCAAATTTATTGAACCCTTTCTATGGTGCAGGCACTGTGGAATAATGCCTTTCTACTTATTAATTCTCTGCTTATTAATACTCGTTATAGCCCTATGGAGTAGGTATCATAATTCATTTACAGCCGGGGAAACCGAGGCCCAGAGAAGTTAACTGCTTGCTTAGCGATACACAGCTAGTAAGAAATAGCCAGGATGTGAAGCCAGCCAAGACCCAGCTCCGATCATGACTCTGTCTTGCCTGTCCACGGGCCAACCTAGATGAGGGTCACAGGGTCAGTCCGTCCCAGGAAGGCTGTTCTGTCCAGTCTCTTCCTCCACCTTTGGAGACCTCTTGCCAACTGTGCCCGTCACTGGACCTAGCAGCTTTGAGTGGCCCCCAGAAGCCAACCCACCCCCTGCCAATGACCCTTAAACACTTCCACTCCCGACGGGGCTCCTGCATCACGTCGGAGAGGCCATGATCCCCGTGCCCGGTCTGGGCCACCGTTGGCAGCAGCTGCAGGAAACAGCCCCACCCAGCGTGCCCAGCGTCTCAAGTGTCGCTCCCCGGCGGGTGAGGAGGCCCACGCCCCACCCTGCCCGCCTCGCTCGCCTGGCTCCCTCCCTCACAGCCATTCCTGCTTCTGGACTCAGCCCCAGCTATGTGCCCAGCTGCGGCCCTGCCCTGGGAGCTGAGACCCGGGCGATGGCAAAGGCACAGGCAGTGGAGGAGGGGCGGCTGCGGGGGTCGGGCGGCCCCGAAGGCTGCGCCGGGGCTGGGGCAGGAGCGAGGAAGGTGAAGGAAGGCAGTGTGTGTTGAGCTTTACGCACGGCGCAGGGCTCGGCGTGGCTCATCTCTGAAGCACGGACATGGATGGGGTGGGGTGGGCAACTTATGTGACCTCAGGTGGGTCCCGTCACCTCCCCAGCCTCGGTTTCCTCAGGCCCAGAGATAACAACAGTGCTGACGTCTTGGTTGAGGTGAGGGACCAACCACGGCACTGACACAGGGACAGCAAAGAACACGCAGTGAGCGCCACGAAGGGTGGGAGGCCTCGGATCACCTGCTGCTGGGTCCTCACAACAACCCATTTTAGAGATAAACAAACTGAGGCAGGGCAGGGCAGGGGGTGGGGTGACCTGCCCATAGCTGAGCAGTAGCAGAGCTGATTACCGCGTGGTCCTGCCTGACCAGGTGTTGCAGAGCATCCGGGGCCAGAGTGGGTGGGAAGCCTGGGGACCAGAGGAGAGCCGAAGCTGGAAACCCTGCCTTGGCAAGCCCCACGGTGGCCAGACCAAGAGCCTGGACCAGAGGGATCAAGACCTGGCTCTGCCTCTGACTTGCTGTGCAAACTCCGCAAGTTCCTTTCCCTCTCTGGGTCTCCGCCTGGTCTTCTAAAAGTTAAGAGTTTGTATCAGACGGTCTGTCACAGGCCCCTGGTCGGCCCTCCCAGCAGAGGCCCACAGGCCTCTCACCTGCCCTCACGGCATCTGCTCACAGCCGTCCCCAACACCACCACGCTGAGCGGGCCGGCGCTGTCTGCACGTTGTCCCCTTTCGTCGCCACACATCCTTGCGAGGAAGGTCTCATTTCCAGTGCTCAGACGAGGAAACAGATTCAGCAGAGGTAGGCAGCCAGCCAAGGGCCCCCAGGGAGTCGGTGAGTGGGCAGAACGAGAAGCCCGGATCTCTACGGCCCTGCCTCTCCCAGGTAGCCAGGGACCACGGCTGGCTTGTCCTCCGGGCCCCAAAGACTTGGTGGAGGGAGGTTTCAGGACTGGGGCTGCCTCATGCCCACACGTCACCTGGTGCTGTTCTCACCTCCCGGGATCCTGGGGACCGCTGGTACCGGCTTTCCCGGTTTAGCCCCCACACCACGGGCCGACGGCGCATGTCACCACGAGCCGCATCGCCATTTCCTCCACACTGTCCACCCATGAGCCTTCCTGGCTGCCTCCGTGAGCGTGAGCCCTGCCCCTGGGGCCCGCTTCTCACTACGTGGACATCGACCCTGCATTGCAGGCACCGCCTCATTTTACAGATGAGGAAACTGAGGCAGAGGGGAGGTTCCATCACCTCTCAGGTAGCGCAGCTAGGAAGCGCAGAGGGAGAACTTGGGCTCCTCCCAACACACACGAAACAAAGGGGAACAATGGCAGACAGGCCGTCTGTAATTGGGAATGGAAGAGCACAGGACAGACTCTCCCTGCCCGAGGAAAGCTGAGCACGCAGGGAGATCAAAGTTTCAGAGAAGGAAGCCTGAGTCCCTGTGACCAAGGTGCTGGGTGGGAGGTGGGTCAGGGTTGAGGCCCAGGTCTGCCGGTAAAGGCATTTGCTCCATTCTGGGTCCTGCCCCACAGGGGCCAGGCACGTTACCCAACCCACCTGCCCCGCCCCTCCCCACCAACCCTGCTGCCCCCATTGCACAGATGAGAAAACTGAGGCCCAAACTCCATCCTGCAGGGCCCTCAGAGGAGAAAGGCGTGGTATCTGGCCAAGGGGAGCCAGGAGGGCTCTGCTTGCCTGCCTGGGACCTCAGCTCTCCAGGCTTCCTGCCCCTGCCCAACCCAGGAAGGACCACCCCTCCTCACTCACACAATAGGGGAGGCAAGTGAGAGGCCTGGAGGCCACTGTCCAGCTGGGGCCTCCCCAACCATCCTCCCAGCCAGCCCAGGAGGGGGCTGCTGGGTTCTTACCCCATTTCAGAGGGAAAAACTAGAGCACAGAGAGTGTGACTTGCCCAACCAAAATCACACAGCTGACTGGAAGTGGGTCAGCTGGCCTGTCTTCAGATGAGGAAAGGGCGGAAGGAGGGGCGAGATAAAGGAAAAGGAGGGAGGATGAGGAAGGGAAGGGGGAGAGGGTGGCCGAGGTCTCAGGAGTCTGGCAGCTCTCACACGGGGCGGCCCCGGCTGTTTCCCCTCCCCCTCCTCACAAGGCGACCCCCAGCCTGGCCTGTGCTGCTCTCACACCTGGCCCCAGGCAAGGGGGGGAGCAGGAACACGCTGGTGTGGTCTCAAGTGGGGTGTGGCCTCCTGGGAGGGGCTGTTTGTTCCCGGGCGGCCCACGTTAGGGACGGCTTTATGGTGCCATCTGGAAGATGAGGCACAGGCGGGCCTGGCTGGCACAGGGCCAGGGCCGGGAGGGGGCACTGGGCACCGTGGGGAGCTGCCCGCCCACTGTTGCTTGGCCCCCAGAGGAGGGTGGGGGCTGCAGGTGAGCGTGAATCCAGCACAGTCTGATGAAGACCCTGTGAAGCAGGAACTAGCCCCATTTCATGGGTGAGGACACTGAGGCCAGCAGATCACCAAACTGCCCAAGTCACATCTGGCCAGGAGTGGAACTGGGACTCAGGCCAGATACGAGTGACACTGGAGCCCGTGTCCTCCCCACCTCTCAGCACTGCCGTACGGGTGCTGGGGACCAAGGGCAGGCCTGGAACAGAGGACCTGGCCCAGATACCCTGAAACCTTGGGCAAGGGTCTCAACCTCCTTGGGCCTCAGTTTCCTGTACTGTAAAATGGGCATAACACACTACACCTTCCAGATAGATGGGAGAAAATTTGAGACTGTACTTGTGAACACTGTCAGAAGAACAAAGGACAGTAACCGCAGGGATGGAGGTCAGGCTGTGTGGGAGACGCCTGGTGATTTTTATCGTGGGGATTTATACGACCTCACAGCGCTCGCTACTGCCACAAGCCCAAGTCCTTGCCTGGCATCTGTGACCCTTCACACCGCCCTCCTTCCCCTGGGGGAGTGTGAGCAAGTGCCCTCCTCTCTCTGAGCCTCAGTCTTCTCCACAGTCTGTCCACGCGAGGCTCCATGGAGCTGCTGTGTCAGAACGAGTCACATGTATGTGGAAGGTGTCATCACTTAATAGCAGCAGTGCCTGCACCTTGAACTGTGTCTCCGTGAGCTTTTCTTCCTAAGGGTCTCAGAGATACTACGGTGAGAGACAAGGTCGGGGGCGGCAGGACTTACAGAAAGAGATGATTTGGGGAGCCGGCTTGCATCCTTCCTTCCTCGGTGCCCTGGGGCAGCTCTCCCCACAAAGGAGGATGCTCAGAGGTCAGCAGCTGAGCCTTGGTGGTAAAAGGGCTACTCTTCCCACATCGCTGGTTTGGGGCTGGGGTTGGCTCTCCTCCAAGTCCAGAGAGCTGCCGGGAGCCGTCTGGGGCCGGGGCAGGAGGCCCTACCTCCTTTGGCAGACCTCACACCTGGGCCAGCCCACTAGGGAAGACCACTGAGGGGACCACAGCCCTGAACCCTTGGTGTTTGCTGGCTCTCTGGGCCCAGCGGCAACTCTGAGCTAGAGCAGGACTGCCCTCCACTGCCTGTGATTTCCTCTCCCTTCTCCAGGCTTGGCCAGGCCCTGGGCTGAGGGCCTCAGCACCTGACACCTGCTCTGGAGCTTTCCATCAGGAGCTGGGATCCGGGGCATTCTCACCTGCCCCTTGTGGGTCCACAGACCTGGGATTTGGGGCCACATTCAATGCACGTCTCCCGAGTGCCGAATGCATTCCTGCTGCTCCCTGCCCTGATTTATCTTCTTGTCCCTCAGAGGAACCTGTGACGATTCCCTTCAGGTTTGAGCCTGTGTGATGACTGTCTCCCCTGTCAGAATGTCAGCAACTTGTGGGCAGGGACTCAGCCTGGCTTGTTCACTGCTGTGTCCTCAGCTCTGGGCAGTGCTGCCTCTGAAGCCAGCTGCCTAGGGGATCCACACCTGCTGCCAGTCCCTGCAGAGCGGGCAGGGGTGGTGGAGAGGGCAAGGGCCCGCCCGCCCCGCCGGTGGGCACCGCAGGCTGCTGTTCCATACTCTCCACCCTCCCCCTTCACCTGAAGAACCCTGGGTCTCTGCTACCTGCAACCTAAGCAGGTTCTGATGATGTGCTGCCAGCCTCTTACCTGGCTGGGGTGGGGGTGAAAGCAGAGGGTCTCAGGGGTGGAGAAAACAGCATGAGCTTTTTAAGGCTCAGAGATGGAAGAGTACAGGGCATGTGTAGGGAAAAGAGTGCTAGTCGCCTCCCCAATAGGTTTTCTCCTTCCCTCTTATTAATGGAATTCTGATTTTCTTGGATGAAACAATGCTAGCATTTCTTACAGACAGAAGGAATAAGTAACCAAGTTCTGGTCAATGGGATATACGTGAAAATTGTTGGGATTCTAGGACAACAAAAAATTGTCCAGATTCTAGGACAGTTCCTCCTAAAGGGGGCTGATTTAATCTTTCCTCGTTTGTGTCTGGCATCGGGATGTGATGACAAGCTGCAGCAGCCATCTTGTGACCATGAGGAGGCTTTACGGATGGAAGCCAGCCCTGTACCTACCTTCAGAAAAATAAATCCCTATCTTGTCTAAGCCATTGTCTTTCAGGTTCACGTTACCTGCAGCTGAACACAATTCCTAAGTGCTTCAAGAGGGTCTGTCAATATCTCCAATATCTCCTTTTTTTGCCCTCTCCTTTGCCAAGATGGTCTTGGGTGACCATTTCCCTTAAGGAGGCTTTTAAGAAGCAAAGCAAATGAAGGGAAGGGGGGATTGGCCTAGATATGGAGCCAACCCTGGGAAGAGGTCAGGGGTAGCCAGGAGAGAGGTCCTCCAGCGATGAGCCGGGCCTGCCATTGAGTATTCAGGGAGGGTAGAGTATAAAAGGACCCAGCTTGAGCTCTCACCCACTATTCCCCTCAACAAATTTGCAAGCATGTGACATACAAGGCACATACAAATCTCCAGTAATGTCACTCCACCCTCCAAGTATACACAGCCAATATTTGAAAATGTGTATAAACTATGCCGGGGTCTTTCCTGCTGCCACTGCTGGCCACTGCATCCAGAGGGCTTAAAGTCCTAGACTGAGGCTGCGGCCAGCCCTGAGGCGAGTGGCCAGAGGCACTGTCAGGCTCTGTGGCCAGGAACTGTCAGGCTCTGTGGCCAGACCTGGGGTGCAGGGCAGGCCGGTGAGGACACAGAGGGCTCTGGTGGACAGGGCAGCTCACATATCATGTGCGTGCAGAGATGGAGCCCAGAGAGGGTGAGTGGGCTCCTTCAAAGTCACACAGCACTAAGAGCAGGGGAGGTGCCCAAACCTGCGCTGCATGAAATCCGTAATTGGCATTTGAATGCAGCAGGCACCTGCCTTTCTGCTTGGCTTTGGCTGCTCTCCTTGCCCGAAATACTCTTCCCTCAGATGGCCACGATAATCACCCCTCGGCAGCTTCACAAACAGCACTTCAAACACCACCTCCTCAGAGCGGCCCTGCCCGGCCTCCCAGCTGAGGTTGCACTTCCTCCCCGCCTTTTCTTACCCCCTCGTTTCTCCCTGTCACTGTTCATGGCCTGATTTGCCGTGCACTTACTGAGCGCCAGCTCCACGGTGCAGGGATGCTTTCTATTTGCCTCACTGCTGGCACATGGCAGCTGCGTGCTCAGTACTTATCGACAGAACAAACCAACGGATGTCTGCCTCTGCCAGCAGCGTTTCCACAGACGGCGGCAGGATGAAAACGCTCAGATGGCTTCTAGTGCAGAAGTGTCCCTGGACGTGTCCCCTGCCTGTGCACACACTGCGCTGTGTGTCCTCCGTGTGTCCTGTGCCCGTCGCCCCAGGGCAGGAGCTGTGGCTCCTGAGCTCACTGAGCCCACAGAGTTCACTGACCCTTTGTGAACCAAGATGTACACTCATGAGAGTGTGGCTGACAACCAAGCTTAAATTTTCTCTGCTGCTCCCTTCACGGAAAAAACAGAACAGGCCCTTCCAACCCTTTGTGATCACAGCCCTCCGTAAATGTGAGGGTGTACGCACGCATGTTACTGGGGGTTTATGTAACCTGGTGGTCTGGAGTCGAGAGATTCCAGTCTGGCTACTTCTTAGTGGGTGACTGTGGGAGTGCGCCTCAGTTTTCCCACCTATTAAATGGGAATAACAATGGCACTTACCTTATCAGAATAATGGCTCCTATCATGTAGGTTGTTGACCAGGAAGGCGTAAGTGGGAGCTGCTGGGGCACTGGAAACATTCTAGATCTTGACCTGGGTGATGGTTACACAGTTTGTGCATAAGATGAACCTGTAAGTTTTGTGCTCTTCACTGTATATTATATCAACAACAAAAAATTAGTACTTACTTCAGGAGGCTGTTGTAAGGAGGATGGAATAGAATTTCAAATATGCCTGACTTAAAGGAAACTTGAGTTAAAAAATGACTTTGAAGTATGAATGTGTGCATATGTGTGTGAGCTTCTGTGCGGCTGGTGTGAGACGTGACCCTTGGGTGCAGTGGTGTGTCTGTATGAACTAAGGTAATAAGCGTGTACCTGTGTACTGTGTACCTGTGTTCCTGTGTGAGCAGTACAGAGTGTCACAGGTATGTTAGGTTGCATGCTTGTGAAAGGCTGCATGCATGCGTAGGTATACATAGGACTCTGTTTTCTGAACCTGCATGTTCTACACAGAACAGGGCCTGAATCCTGAGCCTGTGGCCCTGGGATCCAGCTGTGCTCCTCACACAAGGTAAGGCAGGGGCTGGCCGGCAGCAGGGCATGCTCTCCCCATGTCCCTCACCCAGGAGGAGGCAGGAGACCGGAGGCCTGGATAAAGGCTCCCTGCTCTCCTTCCCATAGCTGCAACTTCTCAAAGATGCAAATTCCCCTTACTTCATGCAAACCAGTCCTGAGAGCCAAGGCTGCCTCCCCTCGGGCCCAACTACCACCGCTACGATCGGACCTCACTGGTCCCCCCAGCCCGGCTGCTCAGCTTGGGGATGTGAGCCAGCTGGAGTCAGTTCTTGTTTCCCAACCAACTACTGATTCTCTCTCTCCCCTGAGGCTTTTCCCTGCTGGCTCACTTGCGAAAGCCTGGGGCTGACCATGGGACTCTGGGGAAGGCAGTGTCCTCTCACGTTTGAGGATGCTCCAGATGGTGGCTGTCTCGTCCCAAGGTGCTGGAAGAGGCCTGGCTCTCCCAGACCTTCCTGCGTGGCACACTTACTGTGGGCCCCACTCACAGGACCCTTAGCCTACCTGATTTCCCAGTGGTGCTCACTTTTACCATCTCCTAAGTCCTGTCTCCCCATCAGGGACATGTGTCTTTATCAGCTCTGGAGGACACATATCAGGGGACCCAGCTGGGGCCCAACACACAGACTCCCCACCCACCTCACCCTGACAACTACCCTAAACCCACTGCCTCTCTGTGGGTACCCCCACCCTCAAGCCTTCACCCCCATGGGCATGGCTCCTGGTTAGAAGTCCAAGGCGCTATCCGTTGTGTGACAGAGACACCGGGCCCCTGGTTAGAGCTCACTCAATGATCAGAAATCTGAAATGTGTGGGAGGAGAGTGAGAGAAAGCATGAAAGCAAAAGCTGGAGATGCTCAGTGGATTTGGGTGCCATCTGACACCAGCAAATGCCACCCTGGTGCCCACCTGTGGCCCTGGCCTCCATTCCTGGCTGTGATACTGATATGGGTCCTTGTGGGCAGCTAGATGCAGACATGTCGGCCTCTGTACTCCACCCTCGGAAGTGGTAAACCACAGTGGCCAAACCAGTTCCCTGGCAAAGGTTTCTGGGTTGTCATTCTCAACTGCGGGCAGATCTGTGACCCCTCACCCCTCTCCAGGAGCCACTGTCACTGTCTGGGGTCTGAGTTGGGCTGTCTGAGCAGTGCCCAGCAATCAGGCCAGTCCCACGCAAGGAAGGCCCCCAGTCTCTCCCACATTTCTTCATTTCTTTATTCGACAAATGTGCACTGAAAGCCCACTGCATGGGCTGCGGAGCACAGCCTCCTCTCCTTAGAGGAAATTAGGATCTCCCAGACCATCTTCTGGAATGGTCCTTTCCTGCATCCCAACTCCCACTCCAAACCAAGAAATATTCGCAAGGCAATGGTTTGCTGGAAGTAAGAGCTGTGGTCCAAGGGGAGACCCCTGAGCAGGCTACGGATGTTTTAGACTCTGCCTCCCAAACACCCAGCGAGCGTCCCAGTCCCCTATCCTCCTCAGCGGCCCAGGCCTTGCCGCATCCAGCAGGTCACAATAATATAACAATTGTCACCACATATCAAATACTTACCATGTGCCAGGTATATGATGCTCAACATTTTTATGGTGGTTTTAATTCTTATGTCATCTCTGGGGTAGAAACTCCTCATCTTACATATTAGGACACCGAGGTTCTGTGTACCTAAACAAACTGGCCCGTCACATAGCTGACAAGCAGCAGAGCCTGGATTCAAACCCAAGCTTGCCTACCTGGGAGCAAAGAGCAACAGCAACACTTGCCTTGGAGGAGCGGGAATTTGGAAGACATACTTGCAGGCAAGGCCAGGCCAGGTCGTGTCCATCCTTTCCAGGTGAGGCCTGAGAGGCGTGGCGCCCTCTGCTGGCCTTGAGCACGACAGCTGAGGGCGCCACGTTGGCAGCACCTTCACAGGGCTCAGAGCAGCCATACCTGAGATGAGCATTTCCTCACAACTCAGCAGAAATCCCTCCCGGGCCCCTGCTCTGTCCCACTCCCCCCCCTCCCCCGGTCCGCCCTTAGTGGTGCTCAGAGGCACTGAGCGGTGACATTCCAGCCCACTAGGGATCTTGGGTGTCTTGACTGTTGACCAGGGCCAGGGACTTGGTGCAGGCAAGCCTCAGACACAGCCCCCGTCTCCTCTCACGCTTCTCTCCCACAGCCCTGCAGGAGGTAATTCTAGGACTTGGGTCTAGGGGGGCCGCAGACGGTCCTTGGGAGGACAGGACCATAGGAACTGAGCTCCGACCTACTGGGGCTCTGGCTCTACTCTTCTGTGCCCTTACCACCTGGATCCTGGGTGGGGGCCACCCCTGGCCTGGACAGCACCCGCCCCTCGCTTTATCTGCTGTGACCAGCAGGGAGAGGAATGGGACACGGGTCTGGGGATAGGACAGCGACTACTAGGACAGGAGAAGGGTTAACTGCGACCATCAGAGCTCTCAGCCTGAGGAGGGGCCTTCTAGGTCAGAGAAGATCCTCATGGAGGGAGCTGGGGCAAAACGCAGGCTTTTGAGGGAGTGCATGACTGATAAGGTCCCACTGTTAAGGTCCAGTTTTTCTCCTCTGATGACCTCGACCAGTCCTGAGGCTTCAAATTCCATCTCATTGCTGACTTCCCAACCCTTCCCTCTGAACTGCAGCCTTGTATGAACACCTGCTGGCCCAGCACCTTCCTCGGATGCCTAATGAGCATCTCACACTCAACAGGTCCAACACGGATTCCTGATTTCTCCCCTCGAGCCCACTCCTCATGTGATCCTGCCTATCTTAGCTAAGAGTAACTTGGACACGTTACTCCAGACCAGTTAATCCAGTAAGTAGATTCTAGTTGCTTGGGCCCAAATCTCAGGAGTCACCTCTCTCCCCTCATACTGTACATCCAACCCATCAGAAATACTGTTGGCTCAGCTTTCCAAATGTACTGAGGATCTAACCATTTCTTATCTCCTCCACTCACGCCCCCAGTAACCACCTTACTATTAATAGTCTTCCTGTCTGCCCTTCCCCCCTACCCCAGTTTATTCTCAACACAGCAGCTAGAGTGATCTTTCAAAGTGTTCAGGTCCTCCCTCTGCTCACAACCCTTCAGTGGCTCCCATCTCACCCAGAGCGAAAGCCAAAGCCATTTCAGTCACCTCGAGGCCCCACATAATCTGACCCACTCACCTCTCTGACCTCATCTCCTACTACTTAGGGCCTTTGCATTTGCTGTTCTCTCTGCCGGGAATGTTCCTACCCCAGATATCCGCAAGACTTTCTTTGTCTCTGCATATTAATTAGGGCTCCCCTGACCATCCTGTATAAAATAGCAATCCTCTCTCACTCACCGGCACTCCTACCCTTCTTTGCTTTTTCTCTCCGAAGCACCTGTCACCTCCTGACATACTACGCTGTGTTTATTGACTGTCTACTCCAACTAGAATGCAGCTCCATGAGGGCAGGGGCTTTTGTCTCTTTTGATCACTGCATAAGGTCATATCCTTAGCACCTTAGTACCTGGGTACATAAACATTCAATAAATGAACTGCAAAGGGGCAACGGCAGCAGAGCTCTCCTGGGCTCGGCTGAGGCAGTAACTGGGAAGTCTCTATTCCCATAAACTTTTCCTCCTCCAGACACAGACAGAAATAGGCCCATCCAGAAGTGCTCATCTCCCTGCAGTGGCTCTAGTAGACCGCCCTCTCCCCATCTTCCTGTAGGCCATTTCCTCCAAGCCCTTCCCATTCTTTGGGTCTCAGCTTAAGTGTCACTTCCTCAGAGAGCCACCCGGACACTGGACTAAGGTCCCTTTCTTCACACTCCCCAGGCAGCTACACTTCCACAGGACTCAGGACACTCAGAGGAGCTGGTCATTCACAAACGAAGCACCAGGCTTACCTGACCTTTCTTTATTGCCTCATCTGGATGGCTGTGGATTAAATGAGGTGAGGCATATAAACAGTTTAATATGAGCTGGTCAATAATGGTCAGCCAATATTACCATAATTATAGTGGACACTCAAACATTTGTTGTTTGTGACAGAAGAGCATCATACTAGAAATAATGTTTAAGCCAGAAATCATAGCCTGAATAAACCCTAAGAAATGCTCAGGAACCACAGCCCACATTTTGAATATTACTGTTCTAGCCGACTTAAGCTCCTCCAAATTCTAGTAGGTCTGGGCAACACACTGCTGGCTAGAGCCTCACAGACTGGGTGGGGTTTGAGCCCCCTTAGGCCACCTCCTACCATCCTCACAGGAAGTTCCAGTGGAGGGCCAGCAGCAGCCATTCATCGGGGAGCTTGCTAGAAATGCAGAGTCCTGCCCCCTTCCCCCAGACCTGCTGTATTAGAATCTGCATTTTAACACATTTGAGAAGCACTGCCCGCCCCAGATCATAGCATCTCAGAAGGAAGGCATAAAAAAAGATATTTAAGAAAATATTCCTCTTCCAGGTCCTGGTTTCTAAACCACTACATCTTCACTTTACAGATGAGGCACCTGAGACCCATCAGTCACTCGGCCTGGTCCCAATCCATTCTCCAAACACAACCTCACACACACTCGCCTCCATCTCTAAGCAATCCTGCCTGCTCCTTTCCCATCTGTGAAATCTGAGGCTACCGTGAGTGACCTCCATGTCTATTCTCCTGGCAGCCATAAAGGGCTGGGTACCAGATGGTGTCTGGGAAATGGCTGGGTCACAGCAAGCAGGTGAGGGAGGGGCCTTCTCAGGAACAGGGTGGGAGGCACCCAGGTACAACCGAGCTGGGGCAGGGAGGTAGCTTGAGAGTGCCTGTTTGCTCTGCCAGGAGGGCTGGGCTTGGACCACTGTAACTGCCTCCCCCCATCTCCTGGGCCCAGCTGACAGCCCCCTCCCTGTCACCTAGCCCCCGTGGGAATGGCTCGGGTCAGGAGCTACCATCAAACTTGCTCCTTTCTCCCAGGGCCTGGTGATTTCTTGACAGGTTACAGCCCCAAAGACAAACAGATTCTGCCAAGCAAATAACTGCTCAGCAGTGGGGTGTTGAAGAAGGCCTGGGAGCAGGTCTGAGCTGCCAGAAGACACAGATGACAGGGTGGGAGCCCTCCCCTGCCAAGAACAAACAGCTGTGGCACTTGGAAGAAAGCAGGTGCACTATCACGGTGGGGGTACTTGCCCCAGGGGTCTCTGAGCCAGTCTCCTTTACTTTAGGCTCTGTATTAGGCTGCTCTCTGACAAAGAGGAGTGTTGCACTCAGGCCCTTGGGGCAGGAGACCAGCTCCTTGTGGGACCTGTTTCTTTCCTGCAATCTCTGATCACAGGTTCCCTCACTGAGGGGCCCACAGGGCGGTGGCCAGGGGATCCCCTCCCCCGACTCCCACACCCTAGATCCCCTGGCTCACAATCATCATTTAGAACACACAGCTTTGCCAGACAGGGTGAAAGCCAAATTTAGGGGTTTGTAGAAGACATGTTAGCTCTTTAGTTTAGTGACAATAATGCTAGCACCTGGGAGGCCATGGGTCCAAGCCTGACTCACCCATTAAGCTGTGGCTCAGCCAACTCCCTTTCCTCTGTGACCTCTCTCTCTTCAACACAGAAGGGTGATGACGTGACTGATGACAAACCTGAGCTCTGACCTCTGAAGAGCACTACAGGTATGAGGGATAGAGCCAGTCACCCCATTTGCCCTCGTACTTGCCATTTAAGTTTTTTGCAGGTTATGTGACTTTTGCTCAACACTCTCTGACCACCATGCAGCACATTCCCCAACCCCATCAAGGTCATGGGCTGTCTCATGTAAGTATGCAGGGTGGGTTCCAAGTTTGTTTGCCAGCTGCCTGGCATGTGGTCCCTACCTCTCAGGCTCCCAGTCCAGTTCACAAAAACCTACCTAATCCATAAAGAAACAAACAAACAACAACAACAAAAAAAACCAGAAGGAGCACCCTGAGCACCCAGGAACTATACCTAGCCACCATGGGAAAACTAAGATGCACTCCCTCTTCTAAATCTAGGATGCCAGAGGTCCAGACGGGAATGAGGTAGGAGTCCCCAACTCTGGCTTATCTGCTTTCCCAGTAGGAAGATGCCCGTGATGCTGTGCTTTCTTGCTATGGGATTCCTGTACCTGTGCTACATGCTGGACACACAGTAAGGGCCCAAATAGTGCTTGCTGGCTGATCAACACTAATCTGTCTGGTATTTCTTGTATGCTGGAGATAGAGTGGTGATCAACAGAGGCGTAGTATCCTAAGGACCTAAAGGTCATTTGAAGGCAGTTTCCTTACCTTTCTGGTCACTAGGCACCAGTTCCCATTATAATCCCAGAATTAATTTCCCAAACATATAATGAACCTCAGGGTCTCAATTTTCCCATCTGCAAAAGAGAAAGAGCCAGAGACCAAAAAGCACATACCACAGAGCTACTACGGGCCATGCAGGTCACAGGAGGCTTGAGGGTGCAATAAAACTCACTGACACATGGGAAAATATTTTTTGTGTGTGTGTTAATTTAATCATACAAATATTCATTTATACAGTAAGGAAAAACCTCCTCATCTTCATCTCCTCCTAGGCACCGTGAGGCCCCGCCATAAACACCCACCCGGCTTGCTGGCCACACACACCACTGTTCAGGTGGAGGGGCAGCCACTGCTGCTCCTGCATTCACCCAAGGAAACAAAGGAAGGGCGGAGTGAGGCAGGGTAGGGTGGGCAATCAGCTTGCACTTCTGAGCCTGGCAACTCTGCCATCCTCTCCTGCTGGGGCTCAGATTGAATTTGGGGAGGTATTTATTCTCATGCCCACTTCCCACCATGGCCACCCTCAGGCCACACCAGCTGTTTGGTGAGGTTCTCTCCATGCTGCAAGTGCCATTGATGGGCTAAGGTTACAGTTAGGCTTTATTGGGGGAGAGAGGGCTGACAACTTCTGGAAAAATGCCCCAAATTCAACTGTCTCCACAGCAAAAAGAAAAAAGGCATGCACACATGCACACACATCCAAACACACACACCTCACTCCATGCACACAGATACTTCCCAAGCCTGAGCCCTTGTCTCCCCAACTGGGCTCAGACTCTATCACCTAAGGATGGTGTCTGCCTCACCTCCTGGTGCCAGACACTGGTGGTCTTGCCCAGAGGCAGCCTGCCATGTGGTGAAGATTCTAAGAGGAGCAGGGACTACTGGGGCTGAGAGGTAGCCAATACCACCCCACTAGGCAGGGGAGCAGAGAGGGGCTTTAGGCATTGCTCTGAACCCATACTAGAGAGGAGAGGGAGAATGAACGGTACTAATACCCTCTTGGGCCTGGGGAAGCCATGGACTCCCACCCCTAACCCTACCCCAAGGCTTGCACTCGCTCTGGCCCTCTTGCAAGGAGCTCACCTTTCTAAGGATGCGCACAGAAACGGTTTGTTCTTAGGAAGGAAGCCAAGGTGCTCAGGACATTCAACTTGCCACGTGTTGGTTGCCTACAAGCAGAAGGAGCAGGATAATCTGGCAGGGCCAGACACACTAATGGTGGCCTACGAAATCCCTGCTGAATCAGGTCAAGGAATCCCTGCTGGGAAACTGGGAAGGGCACCTCGTGTGGGGCAGAGGAGGAAGCCAGGAAAGCAGGGAAGCCTCCCACGATTCTGCTAGGGCAGTGGAGACGTGCTGCTTTGAGACTGTTAAGTGGGAAGAACAGCTGGGTATGTACGGGCTCCCAGGTGGCAGTGTCCCAGGAGATTGGCACCAACAGCAGCAGAAATCTGGGCCTAGTAAGACCCTCAGACAAAAAGCCAACCTGAACCCTGTTATGTGAGCACCCAGGAGGGACTCCCCTCTGCTCTGCTAGGGAACGGGGCATGCACGTGTGCATAGAAAGTAGGGGTTCCAGGGTAAGCTCTAGTCTAGCCCCAGACCCTTCTCAGCAGGCTACCTCCACTCAGCCTCAGGGCCTCTCCAGTGGACCAAAGTTGACTCCTTCTTTTATTTTTAAGGGGTGGGGAGGAGGAAAGCGGGAATTTCATACAAACTTTTCTCCCACAATCAAGCTTTAAAAAACAATAGTCTCCAAAGGGGATGAGGAGGAACAAACAACACACATTTCTGGAACTCAGACACCCAGAAACAGACAGGCAGGCAGACCCTCACCCACACCCAGGCTATGTGACCCCTTGCAGCCACTCATCACTTGGTCTGTCTGCTTGTCTCACACCCCTGGGCGGGATGGGGGTGTAATAACACACAGGTGACCCTGCAACCGCATGCTGGATCCACATCCCTGGCTCTCAAACCAACTAAGACTCGAGGGAAGGACGGGGGTGAGAAGAGAAGAGGGACTTTGCATATTCTTGTATCTTTGGCAGACAGCTGTTCTAGCCTGGTTCAAGCTTCCCATGGAGATATCCACATCTCAACCTACTCAGAATCCACAGGATGCCTGTGGGGTCACCTGCCTGAGTGAGCAGTAAGCCAGTCAGTCTCTGCTCCAGCTGAGCTGCTCCTTGCCCACCTCTTCTACCAAAGCCAAGCGTTCTGATGGGGAAGGGGGCAGAGGGCAGTCCTCTCATTTCTATCTAAATGTGGTCTCCAAGATCAAGTAGTCAGTGACTGTGGCCCTTCTCCATGACAAAGTCCTCGTTTGGGGCTGTATTTTCACACCTTTACAGCTCAGCCTCCACTAACGGGCTGTGAAAAAACCACAAAGGACAATTAATTGAAGAAAAACACAGGGAAAGGAGTTGTGTGACAACAGAGAAGCATGTGTCGCTGTCACGCTCGCCTGCTGCACACTTGCTGGTGAGCTACACCGACACCCGGGCATGTGCACGGGGCGTGCACATACACTCTGCACAGAGGCACTGTTCCCAGAGCGAATGGGGAGCCACTGCGTGAAGAATCCAAAAGAGCAGTAAGCATGATGGCATTTCTCTCTGCCAAGAGAAACATGGAAGAAAAGCAATCTGAACTGTTACGAGGGTGTGCAGAAGAACACCTCTCGGCCTCTGAAAAATCCCACGTCACCCGAGATCTGTCTTCAAGGCTTCCTCTGCTGGCCACACAGGGAAGTTTGGTCTTCAGAGAGGTTCTGGTGCTAACGAACCACAGGGCTGACGAATACAAATGTCAAAGGTGTAAATCAACAGAAGATTAAAGACAAAAGAGGTGATAACTCATTGGTTGATGCCATTAAAAACAAATGGGGTCAGAGATTTCTGGAGTCATGTGGCACAGCAGATGTACTCCTGTAGCACTGATCCGCAGAGTCCCCAAACATGCCACGCCAGCTTTTAACCTGAATCATTTCCAGAGCAAGCACTATTCTATAAAGAGTATGTTATCCTGTATTAAAAAAAAAAAAAAGTAGGGGAAGAGGAAAAAAATTAACATGTGCTCAAAACTACAACCTCTCTGTAGGCAAAATAATTTTTGTTTAAAAAAATGGCTTTTTTTCCCCCAGTTTAAACTTTTTTTCCCTTCCCAAGTGACCTAAGGACTTGTTAGACTGACGCCTAATAAACAAAACCCACGGTGGCTGCATGGATTTCTTCTCGGTAGCCTCAACACCATTCCTGCAATTTAGCATTCACACATGCATACTGAGTTTACTCAAAACTAGTCTGTTCTGCTTCTTCCTCTTCTTCCGGGATGGGGGGTCAGAGCCAAGGGTCCGTGTGATGTGGTCTGCAATCCAGAGGAACCCGTTGCCCCTCCCCCCCAGAGTCAGGCCTTCTGTCTTTTGTTAATTTTTCTTCTTGCTGACACCCGTTTAAGACTGGCCGAAGGGGTAAGGCCCGTGGAGCCCCTGGAAAAGAGTGAAGACAGTCAGTGACGGTGGACACAGCAGTGCAACCCGACAACCAAACCAAGTGCAAAGAATCTATAGTTCCCAGTGAGCCAGAAGGAAACCCCAATGCACAGACAAGGACTCAGGGTTGTCCTTGCCATATAAAACATTAGCAAGCTAAAGATAGTACATCTCAAGTTGTTAATGTTTCTCACTGAATCACACCATCCAAAGAGAGGGGAGGCTGGGGAGATATTCCCCATTTTTCAATGGTTAGATCCGTTGGCACCAACCCTCCTCAACCCAGGTCACAAAGCTTTCCTGTTTCCTTTGCAATAACATCTCAACCACTCTGCTAAAGATCCTCATATACCACTTTATGCGTCTTAATTTCAGATGCAGGGTGCTGCTGCCGCTGGCTAACTACACGTGTATCAACAAGAGCACTGTAGCGGAAATAGCAACTATCTACTCGGCACCTAGGTCCCAGGCATGGTACTAGGTAGGAGCTTGTCCTACACTGTCTTTAATCCTCACCTCTGCCCTAAAGCCAGGTGAGTGTTACCAAAACTATTTCACTGATGTCCATTTTACTGCAGACTAAGAGACTTGTTCAAGGTCACATGGTTAGTGAGAGGTAGAGGCAAGATTTAAAACCAAGTCTGATGGACTGCAGTGTTCTTCCTCCTCCCCCACACTGCCTCTTCCTTGACACATGAAAAGGTTATGCTGCTTGGCTGGGTGGGAGAGGCTTCATAGTCTTGCTTTCCCCTTAAGAATGAGACACTAAGTGCCAACACCAAAAGCAGCGACATGAACACACTGCTTGATGACGTGTGCTCCCTCCGCCCTCCCCCGGTTCTCCTTGTCTGTGCTTCTTGATAGGACCTAGTCATTGCCAAGACACTGAAGGGCAAAGGTAACTAGCGACCAGCCTCACCAGGATGCTGCACACAAATTGGCCCAGGCAGCAATGCCCCTGGACCAGAGAGATCAAATGGGCACTGAGAACAGGCACCTAAGCCATACCCATGAAAAATGACCAGAGGGGACTTTCCAATGCTTGACAACTATGTTAAGAATTCTGAATCTAGGCTAGGCACAACTTGGGGAAGGGAGGCACAAGAATGACTGAGATTACATTTTCTATTAGTTTGATGGAATGGGGCAGGGTCAGAATTTGATTGCTTTAAAAAATGATATATCATTTTGAAAAGAAATAAAAGGGCTTGGTTGCAGGATCATCAGTGATCAGAATCCCTTTTCAGTATGACTTTGTTTGCTAACATTGCCCCAGCATGGTCTCGGGACTTTAGTAGATGCCACATTAATATTTGTTAAAATAATAAATGAAGGAAGGCAGATATTTCTCAGACTACTACCTGGAGTGAAAGACCTAAGTCAGGAAAATTGGCCCTTCCAAAACCAAGTTTTGAAGAGCTGGTTCGGCTTGGGGACACAAGCATCTGGGTCATGCCATCCATCTGGTCATAGCCTCCTAGGTCCCGGGAGAGGCTGGGCTCTCTGGAGGTGGTTAGCTGGAATTGCACAACCCTCCCAGTTTCCACTGCAGTGGGATGCAGGACGTGCAGAGCTGGAAGGAGATCTGGGTTCTGATCCCAGCTCTGCACTCACTCACCAAGTTACCTTGGGTGAGGTCCCTTCCTCTCATAGGATCTTAGGTTCCTCCTTAAATCTTTCCAGACTTAAGGTTCTATGAGTTGACACAAGTGCCTGGCTCAGGAGGCTGAAAAACAGTATTCTAAGAAAAGCGCTCTTTAGTCATACTTAGGCCAGAGGTCAAGCTGCTAAGAATGGGGAGTATGGGATCAAAATTTTCAGTGTTTTCAGTAGAAAGCACTGAAATTGGTTTTGCTTTTTGTTTCTCCATATAAAGTTCCAAAAGACCGGAAGTATGTCTCTAGCTGCTTGGTGTTATCACTAAACAAAAAAATCCTGAGGTGAATTTGGAGGACGGGCAGGCCAACACCGATGGAGTATCAGCTATGTGCTAGGTGCTGCAGTAGCACTTAATATGTTCTCTTCAATCCTCACGAAGATTAACTGAGATAAGCATGATCTCCAAGCTCAGAGAGGTGAGGTAACCTGATTAACTGCACGGCACTGATAAGTGGAGCAGCTAGTGTTTAAAATGCCAAAATGCCACATGTCTGCCAGCCCCTGAGCCAACCATGCCTTCCGCAGGCAACCTAAGGCTGCAACCACCTCAGCGGCTATACTATCTACCCACTCAACCAAGTGTGGGCTGGGGCAGCAAAGGGCTCTCAGACTCCATTTTGCAGGGCTTGGTAGGAGGGTCACATTCATCTGAGGCAGCTCTGACCCAGCACTTCCCAGTAACAGTCATTCATCCAGAATGACCCAAGGAAAGCAACAAAGGCTTAGATTCCCTTAAGATTTAGAACCAACACAAGCTAAAAGTCTCTGTGCAGGAAAAAATGCACAAAGAAAACATGAAAAACAAACAGCATTTGTTTTCTATGAAATATATTCCCCTTTACCCTAAATTTAACTGCTTGCTTTCCAGTCCAAAGCTCCACACACTTCATGTGGACCCTTATAAAGCAAGTACTTATGACTTGTCTGGAATACTTGGGGAAAGGAATATAGGACTTAGCCAAGGAGCTATTGTGGATTCCCATTTAACAGAAAAATAAAACAGGTTCTATGCAATTGCCAGAGAGAGAAATAAAGATGTGCATTTTCATATTTCCACTTGAACGTCCTGGCCCTCGGACCATTCAGGGTGACAGTTAGCTTAGGCTGTGGTTATCATTGATCTTTTATTTACTGACTGAGGTTCCATGCCTTTCGGGAAGAAAAATGCTACCTAATTCCCTTTCACCCAGAGAATGGCATATTAGATGTGTTGATGTTTAATTGGTGCAGAAAGGTGGCCTGAGGAAAAAGCTTTATTTATTTTCCTTCCCCCCAAATTAACTACCATCATTTCAAGTAAGGGAGAGGAAGCCAACTCTATTTTGAAACCACTTCACAATCTAGACTCCCCACATGCAGGATTATAGGTGTCACAAGGAGATCACAGAACACAGACAATGTAACACCAGTCATAGAAGAAAAGCCTGACAGAGATTCCAAGAACAGCTTGTCCAGGGTGCCCTGTGGCAGGCCACCAAGCAGGCAGGGCCTTCCCTAACAGTGGGATGGAGACACATTCAAAATGGGAGGCCCATCCGCATTTCAGGTTCCACTGGAGTTCCAAGACCCGGTGTAACAGGTTCTGGTGGCCAACCTCAACCTCAGCCTAAAAGTAGAGTTTGGCAATACAGATAATGTTCACTCATTCTCTTCTGGAACCTAACAACTCTTTAACTATTATATGTAGGAAAAGTAGATGCCAAATATTTTAACTAACCTGGCATCAATGACGTATCTCCTGTAACAACTATGCCACTGTGCCACTACTGATAAAGAAAACAGGTAAGGGATAGATGTATCAGATGGTACCTCAGAACCCTGAATTCAACTTTGACTCAAGCAAAAACCAAGGCCATCATCATGATTACAAAACCCAGTGAGAAAGCTGCCCCCTCTCTATGAAGAATCATGTCCCATCACATAAGGACTAGCAGCAAGACTGATTTATCCATGCCAAAAGAGGGCATAAATACTCAAACCCAAAAAAGAACTCCAGGTCTAAAGGCCAGTTGCCCAAGGCCTACCCAACTTGCGTAGAAATGAGTTTTCAAAGGCTACATTGTTTGGAGTAGTCCCATGTCTGCTAAGGGATGAGAGACTGTTCAGAGCCATAGGGGCTGAGGTGTTACCTGTAGTGCCTTAGCCCTCCCCTAAGCTTTGCACGGACCAGTTGTCACAGCTGTGAGCATGGGGATTCTAAGTTAAACTTGGCTAGAGAGCAGACGAGCCCTCTTAAAGCATGAAGGCTCTGTGGTCACCAGCTAAAACAGGGATGCCCCCCTGCTCACCAGCGTGGGGGATGAGCTCTTTGCCTCGAGCCAGCTGAATGACTGCAGCAGTTGGGCCAGGTCCTGAACTGCATTTCCACAATGCAATAACAACTACTGCAGCCATTATTTGGCTGACTTCCTAAAATAATTTTGAGAGAGAACATTTATAGACATAAAAGCTCAGTCCCATCCATCATAATCTCCTGAAAGGACAATTTAAGATCTAATACTTACAATCCTGCCCTCAAAGCAAACTTGAAAATAACAACTGCCTCTCTGATTTGTTTTTCACGATAGTTCATAGTTGCCCCTGTGGAACAGCAACAGTCACTCCTAGCCAGTGATTTTGTTATCATTGATCTTATGTGAGGGTGTACCTGTAATATCTTGAGTATTTTCTAAAATTATACAGAAGTCAAAATAACCCTTCCAAAAAGGAGTACTAAACATTTGTCACTGACAGAAGACATTAACTGTATGCCAAAGCACTAAAAAACAGGCATCAGTTCTGTTTTAGCTAGGTTTTTTTTTTTTTTGATGTTTCAAAATGCGTATTCACCAATTTTTCAATGGTAGAACCTGCTGCTGACACTTATTTCTGCCTTGCACACAGCAGATTCAAGTATCAGTAAAATGAATGAATGAACTGTAAAACATGTTGCACTGGTGAGCCAGGTCTTTTTTCCCCCCCCTTGTCCAATCCCTACTTGAACAAACTCTGTTTTTTAATCTTCCAGGGGAAAAAAGGCTAAAATTCCTAATGACACAGGATGTTTCACTGAGAGTTTTTTGAGTTACTCTTTCCTTATACGAAAGCTTATTTAGATGAACCATCACAACACAGAAAATTTCACATACCTGTCTTTATTTTGCTTTTATTTGTGATTTGGTTTAAATAAATAAAAAGGTTCACACAGGTTAATAAAAAGACAGGAGTGTTTGCTGCATGGCTGCGAAATAACATGCTCTCTCCCGGTGTATACTGATGGCAGCATCAGATAACACCATGAGGTCCCTCCTTCTCCTTTTCATTTCCTGGGCCAGTCCTGATCAGCGCTTCGCCCGCCTAGTGCTCCTTTTGTATCCCTTATGTACACTGAATGCAAACATAGAAGAATACAGGGTTTAGTACTAAGTCCTGTCCAGATTCTGTACTGCAAACACGGCCTGGCCTGGCTGGCAAAGCCAGAGACTGCCTAGGCCCTGATCAAACCATTAGTCTCTCATTAACTAGAAATGAAATGAAGTCTGCACTGGAGTAGCAGGCAGGGCAACAAGCACTCTCTCAGGAATATGCAAACCAGGGCCCTTTACCTGGTGACAGTTGACTACTCAGGGAGGCTCGCTGGTGGTACAGCAGGGGTACTTCAGCATGAAGGGACTTCTACAGATGACTTAACACTGCTGTTCAAGCCATTTTTGTGACAGTCTTCCAAAATTCAAAGATGTATTTGAGACACTGGCTGAGAATGAGCATGAGAAACAGCCAAATAATAGGGAAAAAAATTACTTTTATGCATGAGGGCAGATCACAGGGCAGGCTTAGTTCACAGCCACCTAGTTGTGCCAAAAACTGCTTAAAAGTTTAACTCGGTTATATTAATAAGTGTGCTGAATATATTTTTAAAGCCCTGTAAAATCATTTTTTAAAGGAGATGCGGTCTCACTATGTTGCCCAGGCTGAACTCAAACTCCTGGGCCAGGTGATCCTCTCCCCTCAGCCTCCTGACTAAGTGGGACTACAGATACGTGCTGCTGTGCCAGGCAAGTAAAATCATTTTTTATACTTACCTCTGCAACGAAGTTTTTCCGTTGCTCTTAACTAACTTCTACAGTCTTGCTGGGGAATTTCTCATCTATCCATTTCTCACCCATCCACCCACCCATCCAACCATCATCATCCATCCCTCTATCCTTCCTCTATCATCCATACTTTCATCCCTCCTCCCTCCACGCGTCCTCCATCCTCTCTCTGTCATCTATCCTCCCATCCCTCCAAAGTCCCCCATGGCCAAAGGCAACTCCCATAACTTTCATCTACTTGCTGCCTTACAAATCAAGAAAAGCACCACAAAAAATAAAACTCAAATGTAATTGTGAATGAAAACATATTATTTAAAGTTCTACAAGGAGATGGACGATCCTAGCTGAGTTTTGATGACTTCTTTCAGTAAAGACTTCAGAAAAAGCTATTTGATATTTGGAATTCTAACCCCAAAGATCTTATGTGATAATAAGTGTGCTAGGATCGAAGTGGGATGTTGGCAGACAGAGCTCTCACACGGCCATTTCCTAGGATAGAGGAAATTCCTAAAAAGAAGAAAGAACTGATAGGAGTCTCACTGGGGGGGCACACACAAAGGAGAGAATCTTATCTAAGTTCCTAGCCACGCAGCCACTGGCGCTACACTGTGGGAGTTCTGCTAAGACGTGGGCTGAAGTTGCTGGTCCCACTTCCTCTCAGAATTTCCATTCAGCCTCCTGTAACCTTCTGTCATCTACCCTTTCCTTATAAGCCATCATCTCCCCTGTCTCTCTTATAATTAATTCACAGGTATCACCCCCTATAATGGCTGACTGATTGAGGGAAGAGCATAAGTTGTCTCTCTTCTCTTTGGTTCCTTTCAGCCATATTTGGTTTCATCTTGCCATTTCCCTGCTCAAAAGCTTTGTTGGCACTCTGTTTCCTTTCACATTAAATGTGAACTCTTCTTTGCTTGGCTTTCAAAGATCTTCCTCCAAAATTTACGCCACTCTCTTTAAGCACACCTCACTCACCACAGCCAGGCTGGCCATGTTCCATGAACATACCCTGCCTGTGGTTGCCTCTGGGTCTTCCTGCATGTGGTTCCTCTTCCCTCTAATTCAGTTCAAATCCATCATCCACCAAGGTAACACTTTCCTGACTATTCCAAACCTTACTGCTTTCTCATTCTCCCAAATTCCTATGAGCACTTAAAAGTCAACTGGAACTCAACACACTCAATCTTTACTGGCTTTCATTTTTTCCTGTGGGCTAGTCACATCTATCTAATCAGATAGTAAGTTCTTTGAAGACTGGGATTAGCACAGGCTGAGCACCCAGGAGGCTAAATAATATCAAAGCTACCTCTACGTAAAGCAAACAGCTTTAACTCACCCTTAGGCAGTGAAATCACAGCAAAAGAACCAAGACCCTGAAGCCTTTGAAGAGGAATGTCCACAGATTTGAAAAGGTTTCACTTTAAATTGAGCTCTAAGGAAGCCCACGTCTTTCCCCTGGGTACAACAGCTCTTAATCTTGTATCTGTGCCAGTCCTGCCAGAATACAGTTACAACAGACTTAGCTGAGAACAAGGAATTTGAAACCTGAACATCTATACCAGGAGACAAATTTTTACATTTTAAAATTAAACTTGATCTGTCTGAATCTATAATTTCACTAGTCTTACTTTAAGAACTTTCATCAGAAATTAAAATGCTGAATTCAGAGTACAGAGAAGAGAATGAGTCTCCTTACAACCAAAATAAAATATGCTGGCAATCTTGGGAACACTAGCTTTGTTTCAGCTATAAGATTGCCCAGTATCAGAACAGTCTAAAACAATGTTCAAAGCTCCAAAGCAAATAAAATGGAGCTGAATAGCTTTGAAGCTGTTGAGGTACAAAAAGCAGAGTTCCTGGAGATACTTTTTATTCTCGGTCAGACAGTAGTGTTACAAACAACAAAAGACATTTTCTAAGGCCCATAGTGTTTGCTTAATTTATTTTTAAAATGCACACATGACCCATGCCAACACAAACACCAACAAGGTTGGGAGGACTTTACTGGCTCTTCCGGGTTTTCAAAAGAGAGTCATCGTAATATCATCAAACCCAGAGTCTCCTGGCAAGCTCCTTCTGGTACAGAATGTGCTAATCTGCCAGCAAACTGGGGCAGGTCCCTCAGTTGCTCTGCGTTGTTTCCTCCTTGGCCACAAATTCTTTTGCTCCTACAGATGAACAAGGAGGTCTCTACAACCCGACACTAAGTGTATAAACTATTAATATCTTCAGAGAATAATAGCCAACAAACTTCACTTGCCAACAAACCTCATTATAGTGTGGTCTAGAACATTAGATTCAAACTGGGTCCCTGAGTTCCAGACCATGGCCCACCCTCAATTTGCTGTATGAATGTGAGCAAGTCACTTATAACTTCCCTATTATTTTGTCAAATGAGAATTTTAACTATAAAAGTCACAAGAGTATTGTGAATTAATAAGAATAAATGCAGTAAAGTTGTTTTGGATAGTATTAATATGAAGCGGTCTATGTGTTAGGTAGTATTAAGCTCAGTCACTGAACTTCTTCTCTATACCAGTGGTTCAACAATTGGGGGGATTATGTCCCCCCAGGAACATGTGACAATGTATGGGGACATTTTGGGGGGACATACTGGGAGGAGGGAGGGTGGTACTATTGGCATTTAGTGGGTAAGAAGCCAAGGATGCTGCTAAACATTGTACGATGCATAAGACATTGCCCCATCTCCTCCCCCCCTCCACAGGCTTATCTGACCCAAAACGTCAACAGTCTTAGTCATGTCAGCTGAGAAACCCTGCCCTATACTCATCGTTTAGGGGATCACATCCAGTCTTACGGCATTAGATACCTCCCATGTGACATAACTCCCACATTTATATGTCTGCCTAGACTTGTCTCCTACCCTCCATATCTAACTATGCAACAGTCTGCTTAACACCTCCATTTGGATGTTTACAGAAATATCCAGTGATTTTAAAATGCAACCCTTACCTCTCCCACTTCTGCCACATCCTTTCCCCTCTCCATTGATGGCAGCTCCAATCTTTCTAATTGCTCAGGCCAAAAACCTTGGTGTCATCCTTTATTCTCTCTTATATCCCCTTCCAACCTATCAGCAAATCCTGTTAGCTCTAGCTACAAAACAGATCCAGACTTGGACCACTTTTCTTACCTCTGCTGCCACCAGCCCGGTCTAAACCACTCATTCTCTCTGCCTGGACAATTGCACTAACTTCACTATTGTTCTCCTGCTCCTACCCTTGTCCTGTATTTACTACACTAGTGCCAGGGCGATCCTTTTACAGCATCAGACAGGTCAGACAATACCACCACTCAGCTCAAATCCTTGAATGGCTCAGAGCAAAAGCCCAAAGCTTTACAAGGGCCACAAAGCCCTCCACCATCTGGTTTCTGTCCTCTGACTTCTCCTTCTACTCTCCCTCTGGTCACTCTGCTCCAGGCACTGGCCTCCTTGAATACACCAGGCAACTTCCACCTTAGGGCTTATACCAGCTGTCCCTCTGTCTAAAATATTATTTCTCCAGATAGCCTTTGCAGAAATAAAACTGAACTTTAAAGGAACAGCCCCTAAGTATGTTCTAATTCTAAAATATTCAGTATATTCCAACAGAGATTTTAAATTTAAAATAAGAGCTCAGAGACTATCTTGTGGCCACAATCAGGGAATACAGGCAGGTTTTTTGTAACTTTAAGAGGTACAGGTATTGCTGTCACAGAAGTGAGTTAACGGAAATTTCAATATCAACAAAAATCCGAACCCAAGTGACTATGAAGGTTTCTATCTAAGGTGACTTTTCCCTTCCTGGAAGCTAGAGAAAAGATAGTAGCTTGTCAGGAAAAGGGGGTTAATAGCAGAGAAGTCACATAATATTTGGTTAATAACTGCACTGATCCCCACTTGAAATGTAGCCACATACTACAGAAAACCCACAGCTGTCAGCTTAGCTAATAAAGTATGTATCTGAATACTGCAATTGGGAAGGAATGTAGCGCAATGTTAAGAGAGCAGACCAGGCTCAGGAGACAAAAACAACTGCTTTTATTGGCATCCTGGTATTACCACTTTCAAGCTGCATGACCTTGGCCAAATCATTGAACCTGGGTACCTCAGGTCTCAGTAACTATATAGGAAGGATGATAACAATATCGATTATTGTGGTACTACTGTGTGGACTAAATGCAGTAATGCATGACAAGCACTGAGCCTGCTGCTGCCTCTGGGGAACAAAAACTGGGGACTGGGAAACAGGAAAGTGACTGACATTTTTTGTCGTAAGCTTTGTAGAACTACTTGGCTCCTTAGACTATGTACACTGATAATTTTAATAATAAAAATTTAAAAAGTCTTCAGCAGTACCTGATGCATGGCTAAGTGTTCAATTAATGATAGTTTTACAGCTTTGATTATTGCACTTTCATTGGACTGCAGTAGAGTGTTCTTGCTATACCTATCCTTTGCCAGAGAACACAAGCTGGATAAAATATCAAGAGACACAAATTTTCCTTCCAGCTTCTCTTTGAACCATCTTTAAACTTTCAAAGAAAAGATCTGCATGTGCGAATGAATAAGAATCTGTGAGGTTTCATGGCAGTTACAATGGTGCCCTCTTAACACATCACATAACCATTAGCCCAGCTGAGAGACAGGGACACTAACCACCTGCCTTTTGGTCAAACTCAGTGCCCTTGGAACTGGGCAATATGTTGGGCCCAATTCCACTAAGTCACCCCAAACTGGTCCCTTATTATTGTTTTAACTTATTGGCCACTTCAAAGTAGATAATAAGATCTATAAGCCATTACATCTTCAGGCCCACAAAGCAAAAGATTTGCCTTTCTCAAATCTCCTCCGATACCTCCTACTATTATTTCTAAACCCTCACCTGGAGGGAGAGAAAGTAACTCTTCTATGCCTTTGTCAACAAACATAGCAGCAGGTTAGAAAAAGGACTAATTTCTGATGTAATCAAAACAGGCTGACTCCTGCTCCAGCTCCAGATACAAAATGCTCCTACAGGGTGGCTGCCAGAAAGGAAAGTGAGGCAGAGAGAGCGAGCGAGAATGAGCGAGAGAGTGCGTACACGAAAAGGGGCAGATGGCATTCAGTAGCGGCTGATGCTGGAGGAGCAGGATGAATGTCCCCATAAAGATAATAACAAGTTTCTCCTTCTGAACCAGCACTTGGCGGAAGTAATACAGTGGCTCAGACTATAATCCAGTTTAAGGGAGGAGTATGTGACATAAACCAGCCCCAAACATTTTTTTTTTAAAGAACGAAAAATAAGAGCCAAGTAACAAAATTAATGAATTTAGCATCCTTTTCAGCTCCCTCAGTGTAAATTATTACTCCTTTAAAGAAAGGAAGCAAAGCATGTGGCTGTCCTGAAGAGCAGATCCTTGGTTTTTGCCAGCCACACTCTTACTCCAGCAGTCCTGAATGAGATCATTTAGTGTCTTATTGTTCTGTAAAGCCCTTCTTAGAAAACACTGAGATTTTTTAAATTACTGGCATAAGAAAAAGATGTAACTAATTTTAACAGAGCTTAATTTTTCTCCTTCCACACCTGTAAATTGTTTTCATCACTCTCACACTGTCTAAACAGAAGCTACCCTGTCCCCGGAGGTTACTCAAAGTGCTAGAATTCATGGCAAACTAGCCTTGAGTCAACAGAGTGAGCACCTATCCTACCCCGACTGTTGGTCTTCAGCATCTCTTAAGCTAATCACATAAAAAAAGGTTAATTAAAACAGCTTCTAATCTTCACCAGTACTTGATCTCACTGTTCACTTGGGACAGCCACAATTGAGCTGACAATGAGGCGAGCTAATCTAACAAAAGCAGGGAGCCAGATTTATAGATCTTTGGAGTGGGTCAGCATATACTTACTTTTCTGACTCCCTCTGACATCTCATACACAGGAAGGGGCCAGGCCCTCTGGGTTGTGGAATGCGGCCAGGGCAGGCATTCCCACCCAAAGCTTCTCCCCAGGGACAGAGCACTGAGTTCAGACAACTTATGATTATTCAAGAGCAGCTGGGGAAGGACTCCAAGGTATCCAGTTCCTGGCACTGACAGATGTGCCATTCTGTTGACATATCAACCCAGCCCTCATAGAGCAGGTGCTTAAAGCAATCTTTTCATTTTATCCTACCAAACTTAGCAAGTTAAACTATAACTACAGAGGCAGCAGGAAACTACCCTACTAAAACTGTGGTCACAGGCTTCCAAGAGCATCATGTTCTTTCCCAGCCTTGATGGCAGGTAGGGATTTCTTTAGAGTAAATCAAATCTATTGCCAACTCAGTGATCCCTGACACCAGCACGTAAGGCACCCCTCCTACCCATCCAATAAAGATGGCACCTGGGGTGAACAGAAAATACTTCCCAACTCCAGAACCCCAGAGGTCTCTTTCTTCCTTTCCACTCATTCATAAACAAAAGGGTACTAATTTATTATAAACAACACAGGGTTTGTGTACCCTGAGAGTTAAACAGTTTTTTATTTTTATTTTTATCAAACAGGAAAAGTTACTACTTTAAAGAACCAACAAACAGGGGATGCCACAGGCAATGCTCAGTTTACATTAGAGCTGCTTATCTTATTTAAACTCTGCCTCTTTTACGCCTTGCCAATATTGGTCATCAACTCAGTTCATGCTTTCCCTCAATACAACCTCCAGCCCAACAAAAGGATCTAGGGAAAGCCCAGGTTCACCTACCAGGAAATACCTTTTAGTAATGGGGCACCTGGATTTGAATCCTAGCTCTGCCTCTCACTGGCTGCGTGATAATGGGCAAGTTACTTAGCCCCTCGGAACTTTTGTTTCCTCATTTAAAAATGAGATGATACATGTAAAGTACTTGGCAGCATGCCTGGCACATAGGGACAGTTAAAAAAACAACTCTGGTATACACCTGATCTCATCACTGTCAAGTATACACTTCAGAACCTCGAGCATGCCCGCTTTTAAAAATAAATAAATAAATCTCAAGCCAAATATACATGTTTAGGATTATCTCTGCTTTTAAAAAGTGTCAGGCCCTGAAGAAGAGAAAAACAACTAACGGGTTCACAACTCAGGGAGATGAGTGCAGTGCCCTGGAACACCAGCCCTCTTCTAAAACTACAATGATGGCTGAGCCAGATAGCTCACAGGTGGGTAAAGAAGCTTCCATAACAAAAATCACTGGAGCAAATGGTTTTTCATCTTTCCATTAAACTCAACTGCCTCCACTTCCCCTTCTAACAAGGCATGCTTATAGTCCAAGGCTGGCTCATTTACAACTCAGAACAGTCAGACTCAGGATGGAGGGAGGGAGGGAAGGAAGGAGAGGAAGGAAGGGGGGAGGGAGGAAACAAGGGAGAGAGGGAGGAAGGGGAGGAGGAAAAGGAGGAAAGAAAGAAGAGAAACAAGAGAAAAGAAGGAAGTAAATAAGAAAAAAACTAGAGAAATAGGAGCTTAGAATAAAATCTTTTATTTATTAGAGTGTTAAGATATAAAAAGTTTTTCTTCAAATATAGGGAATTTACTGTCTTGCCAATTTACTTCTCTTACATCCTGTACAACTAACAGGACTCCAAGAAAACCTTTTGTAATGACCACCCAATCAACCAATAAATCAATCCTTCTATTATACTACTACCACTGAATGAAGTTCCCCTGACTAGACCACGCGGAGAAAGAGGATTCACATCACCGGGTTTCTTTTCTCAAACTGTCTCTTGATCCATACCATATAAAAACTAAGGGTCAGAAAAATATCATTCTTGCAGAGAGCCACTTGTCCCTCAAATAAACATCAACTTTATTTTTTAAATTGAGGGTGAATGCCAACATGAAGCAAGGAGAGACTTAACACTTTATATGATTATACAGGTGGGCATGCGGGGTTTAATGCATAGCATTAATCATCAAGAAGAATGCACAGGAATGCTCACAGGGCTCCGCCACATGAACCACCTCCAACAATGGGCTGTCAGCATTAGGGCTTTATTCACCCAACCAAAACCAATAACGAGAACCACCATCACCTTAGCAGAGTGTGGAAGATGCTGCTTAATCAACTAGCGTGGAGAGAAACAGATCAAGAAATCAAACACCTAAAAGAGTGTCCCACAACAATCAGAATATTTAAAATCACGGTTAACTCAACAAACAATTCTCTCACTTATTCCCCACATTTGAGAAGTCAAAATATAACTTGAGCCACTCTGGGTTGTGGGTGAGGAAGTCAATGGGTATAATAAACTTAAAGGACATCAACAAGAAAACATGCAAACAGGGTAATTAAAGTAAAAGCCCAACAACAATAGTTAGGATAAATAATTGAGCTTGTCTTTTTCCTCAGAAAAACAAACAAACCCACCCAAAACCAAAAAACAAAGTAGAAACGATTTCCAAATGTGTGTGGCAGTTGCTCTAAGCTTAGTATACATTTGCAATGGAAGCATGGCTGATGATATTTTGACATTCTTTTTTTCTTTTAAATGCTAAAGGTAAAGAACTTCACTCTTTCAATACCCAAACCAGAGCAGAGAGACAGGAGTAAATTATAAATGTGGATGCAGCAACATCCACGGGACATGAAGACTGGGGCGGGGGGAGGGGAGAAGGGGTAGGCTTTTGCACTGTTGTTGGCAGGAGAGCTAAGCAGTCTTAAAGAACCTCCTCTGGGAGTAGCAGTGTTAGGATTCTCGGTTTGCCATGAAAAGGTATTACAATTCCCAAGGCCCACCACCTACCCCTTCTCCTCTTCTCCGAGGGCACCTACCTTACTGTAAGTCACTACTGATAAGTTGTTTGCGTGACTGCTGGGGGACAGATTTACAGAGTTCTGTGAGAGTCTATTGTGATCTTGCTCGGTTTGGTCAGGAGCAGGAGCCCATGTGTTTTTGCTGATCGAGTCGAACCCGGAACCCCCAGGGTCTTTTAAGTTGTTTTCATCTGATTGTCGGTTCTTTTGGGGAGAGGCAAACGGGTTGAAGTTTCCTTCTACCTTGCGATGTGGCTGTGTGTTGAACTCCGTTTCAAAAGATGACAGCTGCTGCGTTACTCCTAAAAGTCCACCCACCTCCACACTGAGAATCACCCAGATGACATCTGAAACAAAAAGGCAACTCATATCAATGCCAGCATATCCTTAGGGCCCAAGGCAGCCACCGCTGAAAACCCCAAATATCATCCAAACCATAGAAAGAAATGTTCTTCTATACGCTAGTTTTAAAAGCTTGCTAAAAAAGTTGTCCAGTACATTTGTATTGCATGCATTTCTAACATTTTCGGTAATGTCAAGTTCAAACTCTGGTATAAATTTAGCAGCAGTCTGTGGTAAAATCCATGAAACTTGGTTTCTAAAAAGCTTACCAGCTGATGCTGATACACAGCCATATTTGGAAATCATTATCCCAGAGAACAATGATCAATGGATACAAACCTAAAAGTTACTGTTCCCAGAATTCACAGCTCTTTGTGGTTTTTGCTTTATTTTGCATGTGTTTAACTCAGAAAATTCAGGGCACGCATAATTCTTGAGTCAAAAAAATGCTTATAATTACTAGAATTGCAACTTATCAATTCCTCCCTCTTTTGGGACAATTTAGAGTCCCGAAAGCGATCGTATATTGTCCAAAGGAGAGTGAAAGAGGGAGCTTGCTATTAATAATTACACCAGGACAAAGATGTAAACTGGCACTGATCTAGACAAACTGGAAGATATCACCCTGGCTATCTTCTCAATATATATATGATCAAAAGATAAGAATTTGGTATGCCTCAAACTTTCTGAAATAACAAATTTAATACCAACTTTGCTTTTCTGTAATACAGTCATGTGCTACTTACTGACAGAGGTATGTTCTGAGAAATGCATCATTAGGCAATTTCATCGTTATCTGAACATCACAGAGTGTACTTACATAAACCTAAATGTTATAGCCTACTACACACCTAGGATATATGGTAAGACCTATTGCTCCTAGGCTACAGACCTGTACAGCATGTTACTGTACTGAATACTGCGGGTGATTATAACACAATGCTAAGTATTTGTGTATCTAAACACATTTAAACAGAAAAGGCACAGTAAAAATATAGTATAAAAGAGTTTTTAAAAAGGGTATACCTGTATAGGACACTTGCCATGAATGGCGTGTCCAAGACTGAAAGTTGCTCTGGGTGAGTGAGTGAATGGTGAGTATATGGGAAGGCCTAGGGCATTACTGTACACTACTGTTGACTTCATAAACACTGTATACTTAGGCTACACTAAATTTATTAAAAAAAATTAAAGTAACTGCGCTACAATGTTATGATAGCTACAATGTCACTAGGTGATAAAAATTCTTCAGTTCCATTATAGTTTTATGGCACCACCATCATTGACTGAACCGTCATTATGCAATGCATGACTGCGTAGGGAAACCCTACTTCTCTACACTGAAATCGTAAGTATTTTTTAAAACATATCCCATAGGACATTTAGTCTTAGTTCAGTTTCTGATTTTTTCAACTGCCAACACTAACAGTTCAAACAAAAAAACAGAGTACTGGTTCCTTCTGATCTTCAGTACCTCACTTCAGAGTGAACAGTGGCATCTACAGGCCTGCTGGAAGGTTTCAAAAAGCGAGCTACAGAAAGAAAAGCCAAGAAGCTTTTCAGTGTGTGGACCCTGCTAAAAACAAGTAAGAAAAATGGTCTAGGCTCCTCAATAACTGTTGAAAGGCTGATAGGAAAAGGCAAATACATTTTATCAGTTAGCCTCCTAGAAATGTAGGTAATACATAAGCCTAGAACAAATATACTAGAAGGGAATTGAGGAAAACCTTCTTAAGCTGTGTTCATTCTTAAGTTTTAATCTGGGTTCTGTATTAAAAAGAGGAGATCTTAGAGTACCACATAGTCATAAAAACTCAATTTAAACGTAGTAATTTGTGAGCTCTGTGAAGAACTGGTCGTATCCTGACAGTTAAGTCAGACCCTAGTAAGTGGAGATGTAGTGACATCTACTGTTCACTCATGGAATTAGCAACTCCCTTCACCTCCGAGAGGCAGCTAAAAGCCACTCACTAGCAGCATCAGCATGACTCACATGAATGGGAATCCATTCCAGACACATTTATCATTGAAGAAAATATAAACCCTCATGTAAACTAGCACCATAAAAGTCAAACCTCTTGATTTAACACTGTACATGCAATGTGCCACTTCGCTTAGAAATCTAGGACAGTGCCAGGAATGGCAGGGTCTCACTTGTGTTTGAGGCTGTAAGTGAGTCGCATACACCAATATGATGTAGGCCTTAAAGAACAATCTAGCTGGGATCACTGGCTCATACCTGTATTTCTAGCACTTTGGGAGGCTAAGGCAGGAGGATTGCTTAAGGCCACAGTTGGATACCAGCCTGAGCAACATAGCAAGCCTGTCTCTACAAAAAATAGGAAAAATCAGCTGGGCATGGTGGTGCATGTGCCTGTAGTTCTAGCTACTCAGGAGGCTGACACAGGAGGATCACTTGAGCCCAGCCCAGGAGTTGAAGCTGCAGTGAGCTATGATGATACACTGCACTTTAAGCCCAAGTGACAGAGTGAGACCCTGTCACCAAAAAAAAGTTCATTTGTAAGCACATGAATGTGCTTTGGCTACTGCTCTGCACTGTTTACAGATTTTATATAATAGCTGTAAAAGAAAGGTCATTTGAGAAGCCACTGATTTATAAACACCAACAATAATTACCAGTTCTGACCCTCCAAAGTTATTACCATAATGCGTCATCATCATGAATATGCCTTCTGCATGGTACAATCTCAGTCACCTAAGTATCACCTCTAGACCTCACATTCCAGAATGTGTTCACCATCTGCATAATAATGGGTGTATTTTTAACCAAACAAATAAAGAGGTAAAGATGGCCCGATAAGCATGTTTCATAGAGGTGGACCATTCCCAATTCTTGCCAGAATGCCATAATTACTAAGGTGGGAACTGCTAGCTACATATCTTACTATCTGTGATAGTAAAGCCACACCTGGAAGGGATCATCCAACGAAACTGCTTTACTTCCTAGATAAAAAAATCTGCCCGGTGCGGTGGCTCACGCCTGTAATCCTAGCACTCTGGGAGGCCGAGGTGGGCGGATCGCTCAAGGTCAGGAGTTCGAAACCAGCCTGAGCAAGAGTGAGACCCCGTCTCTACTAAAAATAGAAAGAAATTAATTGGCCAACTTAAGATATATATATAGAAAAAATGAGCCGGGCATGGTGGCGCATGCCTGTAGTCCCAGCTACTCAGGAGGCTGAGGCAGAAGGATCGCTTGAGCCCAGGAGTCTGAGGTTGCTGTGAGCTAGGCTGACACCATGGCACTCACTCTAGCCCGGGCAACAGAGTGAGACTCTGTCTCAAAAAAAAAAAAAAAAAAAAAAAAATCTGAGGCTGGGTCAGTGGCTCACATCTATAGTCCTAGCACCTTTGTGAGACCAATGTAGGAGGATGGCTTGGAGCCAGGAGTTCGAGACCAGCCTGGGCAACACAGCAAGACCTCATCTCAACAAGGATAACAAAAAAAATCAGACAGATGTGGTAGCATGTGACTTTGGGAGGCTGAGGCTGGAGGATTGCCTGAGCCCAGACATTTGAGGTTG
>CAUYRT010002639.1:0-40215 GCA_963574885.1 Lepilemur ruficaudatus
AGAGTAGGTTTTTGAATGTAACAAGGTAAGTCAACTTGAGTGGTAATATATTTTGGGAAATCAGCTCACTACAAATTGTGACTGTAAACATTGTACTGTAAATGTTTTGTAGTTTTCCCCCAATAAAATTTTAGGAAGAAAAAAATAATTAAAATATGAATATATTGTTGGAAAATAAATATTTTACAAATGTGAAAAAAAATACAGGCCTTTGAACTTTAATTCTACATTATTTGGGTTTTAAAATGAGTATATTATTTTTATAATAAACAGGTAAAAAAGAAAAAAAAGTCTGACGTAATATAGCAGATACTCACTAAATTTTCTTTCCCACACACTCCTATAGTGAAGAGTCTACATTTAATTTGTCTCTCTGGGTATCGGCTTGTTTAATTTGATTGATTCATATGAAAATTGTTTTTAATAGAAGGAACCAAGGCAATTTAAGTTTGTGTTGAATATAGAAAAACAATTCAGATTTTTAGATCATAAGAAATGAGATGACTATACATGGAAAATGCCTTTTATATTACTCTTGCATTGTTGATACTCAAATAAATGTAATTATGTATTACAAGTATTTTCCCTCCTTGGTTATTGGCACCTTTAGCAACCAATAGTGAGGCTCAAAAAAAGAACTTTGCCTCAGATCTCAGAAGCATGGAATGTTACATTTGTTTTTAGCTAATAAGAATATGTCATATACTAACACATGTGTCAGGTTTTTCTTCTTTTTTGCTTTGAATAAAGAGGCCCAGTTTAATTTTTGTTCTTTTTTAGAAAACCTATGGAAACTTAAGCTTTGTCTTTGGTCTCTGTTCTTCTTTTCATAGTACTTTTAATATATACTTGGTATTCTTTTGAACTGTACATAATTATATAAGACTCATGCAAATAAATCTTGAAAGAAAGCAGAAGGAGGAATCCCAGTTTGCTGGCTTGCTAGATAAGAAAAAAGGAAAATATACATGAAGAGGCCCAATTTGAGAAAGAAGCAAAAATTTCTCTCCTCTTTTTTGGATAAGTAACTGGAAGATGATTGTATATTAAAGACATGCATCTTGAATCATTTTAATTGTTATTTCATTTTGGGATTTTATTACAGAAAATCTTTATTTGGAAGTATGGGGATGGGCATTGGAGCCAAGAAGTAGGAAAAATGTCTTATATTCACTCATTAATTTAATAATATAAGACTATTTGAGTGTCTACCATCTTCTTGACTTTGTTTAAGTGATAGGCATGAAGGCAAGATCAGTGGTTTCTTATTATCTACATATTTTATATATTATTTTTAGTCATTTAACCATTTTTGTAGTTGCAATTATATATAATCATTTAATTTTAAGAAAAAATTCAAATACTGCTTAAAAATACTTATACAAGTATATTCTAGTCATCAGAACTTTTAAAATACCATCACTTCACACTCATAAATCCTGAGTACAAACTTCTGAGATCTAGGAAATTCAGAATGATCCCTCTTATTCTAAAATGTAATTTAATATTATGTTTTAATTAACACAAATAAAAGATTTTATTAGTATGCTAACAAATATGTGCTACTTATTGACTTAAATTTTTGCTCTATCACCATATGACCAAATTTAATATTAAAATAATAAGCCTAAAAATAATATTTGTGGAAAAAATAGTTTTCTTAAGAGACACATACACTAATGCACAACACACTTAACAAGTGAGAAAAATGTTACCAAATTCACCTAAGTAAAATAATTTCAGAGATTAAGGATTTTATTCCCCTCCTACTTTTATATATAAAGTAAATAACACCTCCACTTCCCTTCTGATACATAAGTCAATAAGCATTCATTTTCTTTAAGCAACTAAATTTTGTTAATTCAGTTTAGTCTTAACCTTAACTAATATGACTGGTTTACACACACTTGGAAGAAAACATATTTAAATTTCTTACTAACCTCTAGTGTATACATACAACAGCTTCCTGAAGTAACCTCACAGAGGATAGGGTGTAGTTATAGCAAGAACTGTCATTTTTGTTTTGCAAAGGAAAGGTTATATGTTCAACCTTAGCAAATAAATAAATGAACTGTTCTTCAATAAATATAAATTCTTGCTTTTCATTCTAGCATATATAGATTGTAAGGATAGTTTTCTTCTCCTAGGCAACTGATTCTCTATTACAGATTTAATTATAGATACGGCAATAAAAAGTTATCTAAATGGGATAATTTGACTTTTTAATCACCTGCATTAATTTATCATGTTGCCATAAAAGCATGCTTATTTGTAACATCTGTACAAGTAAAATATGTTTACATACTCATCTTAATTAAGAACATAATTTGATTAGAAATATGTGTCAGGCTGAATAATGGTTCCCCAAACACTATCCATGTCCTAATTTCCAGAGCTTGTGAATATTCCATTATATGACAAAAAAGAACTTTCCAGATGTGAAAAATTTAAAAATCTTGAGATGGAAAAATTGTCCTGGATTATCTAGATAGGCCCTACATGCAATCATGGATATCCTTGTAGAGAGAAAGAAATGGAGGTTTGACACACAGAATGGGAGAAGGTAACGTGACCACAGAGGTGGAACCGGAGTGGTGTAGCCACGATCCAAGGAATGCCACAGACAGCAGAAGCTAAAAGAGGCAAGGAACAGGTTTTCCCTAGATCCTCTGAAGAGAGTATGGTCCTGCTGACACCTTGATCTCAGCTGAGTGAAATTGATTTTGGACTTCTTGACTCCAAAACTGTAACATAATATTATATATTGCACATGTTTTTATTTTATGAATTTTATGCTTTATATATAATAAAAAGTGATTTGTAAATACTAATTACAAGTTTATAGATAAAATACCAGCAAATGTAGACTTACTAAAATTAGTTTTAAAAGTTATGGTGTATGTGAATGTCCATAATCATTCCATACCTTGAAATATTCTTCATATTAGAAATGTGAAGTAGGTATTATCTTAATTCTTCACAGGCCCCAAACAAGATAATTATGGAATAATGAGATTCCCTGAGCATTTTGCTGTTGGAATGCAAGAGAAGTGACACCTGAGAGATTCAAGGAATTAGAATCGATTAGTCCAATATAATAAATATACTACTTAATAAAATTTAGGATCGTTGAAGTGATTTGCCTCTTTATATAAACTAGTTTGAATAAGGCACTTACTTAATCAAATTTATTAGATACTGAAGGAAAGATTGATTGAATTCCTTTTCCAAGTCAACAAATTCACTCTCTTAGTCCTACTTTGGCATTAAAATTAATAGTGTCTATTAGTGAATTGTATTTGAATAGAGTGTTTTAGCCCAGTATTTATTTATTGGGGAAGTTTGTAAATAAAATATCTTGCTCCATGTGAAAACCCCTTTATGGATTTGCATATTTTAAGGAATAAATTTATTAATGTGAAATAAAAACATATTTAAAAATTTACCTGTAAGGCATCATGTGGTGGTTAAAGAGATAAAATAATTATAAAACCAGTAACATAGGAAAGATTTTGTAATAAATAGAATGCAATTAAATAAATATAAAAATGATGCTAATTTAAATTAACATTGGCCAAGTACTGTTATCAAGCACCATTACCAAATTTATGAATAGTAGAATGATTGCTATGGACACATGCAAAGTTAGAGTACCTTTTATTATTTTATATTTATTTTTAATTATTATGAGTACATAGTAGTTGTATACATTTATGGCATACATATATATGTGATGTTTTGATACAGGCATACCCTGACCAAACCAGGGTAATTTGGGTATCACCTCAAGCATTTATTATTTCTTTGTGTTAGGGACATTCCATTCCACTCTTTTAGTTGTTTAAAAATATACAATAAATTATTGTTGACTATAATCATGCTACGGTGCTACCAAATACTAGATCTTATTCATTTTATTTAACTGTATTTTTATACCCACTAACTATCCCCATTTTATACCCTCTCCCTGCTACACATCCCAGACTCTCATAACCATCATTCTACTCTGTCTTCATGAGTACAATTTTTAAAATTTTTACCTCCTACATATGAGCAAGAACGTGCAAATTTTGTCTTTCTGTGCCTGACTTATTTTACTTAACATAATGTCCTCCAGTCCCATCCTTGTTGTTGCAAATGATGGGATATCATTTTCCATGCCTGTATAACATTTCATTGTGTATTCTTTATCTATTCATCTGTTGATGGACGTTTAGGTTGATTCTATGTCTTAGCTAGAGTGAGTAGTGCTACGATAAACAGAGAAGTGCAGATATATCTTTGACATACAGATTTCCTTTCTTTTGGATATATACCCATCACTGGAATTGCTGAATTAAATAGTAGTTCTATTTTTAATTCTTTGAGGACCTCCATACTGTTCTCTATCATGGTTGTACTAATTTACATTCCCACTAACACTGTACCAGGAGGTCCAATTTCTCTACATCATAAATAGGCAACTGATTCTCTCAGAATTTGTTATAGATTGTCTTTTGGATAAATCGTCTTAATTGGGGCAAGATAATATCTCATTGTACTTTTGATTTGCATTTCTCTGATGATTTGAGATGTTGAGGATTTTCTCATATACCTGTCGACCATTTGTATGTCTTCTTTTGAGAAATGTCTAGTCAGATATTTTTCCTGTTTTTAATTGGATTATTTGACTTTTTCCCATTGAGGTATTTGGGCTTCTTATATATTCTGGTTATCAATCCCTTCTCAGAGGGGTAGTTTGCAAATATTTTCTCACATTTTGTGGGTCATGTCTTTATTTTGTTGTTTGTTTTCTTCACTGTAAAGGAATATTTTAGCGTGATGTAAGTCCATTTACCCATTTTTGCTTTGGTCGCCTGTGCTTTTGAGGTCTTATACAAGAAATCTTTGCCCAGACTAATATCCTGGAGTATTTTCCCAGTATTTTCTTTTAATAATTTAGTAGCTTTATTTCTGAGATTAAATTTATTTATCCATTTTTATTTGACTTTTCCATATGGTGAGAGATAAGGGTGCAGTTCCATTATTGTGCATATGGACATCTAGGTTTCTCACCACCGTTTTACAAAGAGACTGTCTTTCCCCAATGTACATGGTCAGTGCCGTGGTCCAAAATGAGTGGACTGTAAATGTGTAGATTTATGTCTGGGTTCACTATTCTTTTCTATTCATCCATGTGTCTGTTTTCATGCCAATAGCCTGCTGTTTGGGTTACCATAGACTTGTAGTATAATTTCAAATAAGATAATGTGATTCTTCCATTTTTTTTTCTTTTTTCTCAAGATGGTTATGGCTATTCTGGGTCTTTTGTGATACCATATAAATTTTAGGATTTTTTTTTTCTATTTCTGTGAAGAATGTCATTGGTATTTCAATGGTGATTGCATTGAATCTGTAGATTGCTTTGGGCTGTATGGACACTTTAACAATATTTTTTCTTCCAATTAGTGAACATGGAATATCTTTCCTTTTTGTGTATGCCCTCTTCAATTTCTTTCATCAATGTTTTATACATTGCAGAGAGTTTTCATTTCTTTGGTTAAGTTTATTCCTAGATATTTTATTTTTAGCTATTGCAAATGGGATTGCTTTCTTGGTTTCTTTTTAGATTGTTCACTCTTGTTGAATTTTGTATGTTGATTTTGTATCCTGCAACTTTACTAAATCAGGTTATCAGTTTCTAACTGTCTTTTTGCTGGAGTCTTTAGGTTTTTCTAAATATAAAATCATATTGTCTTCAAACAAGGATAATCTGACCGTCTCCTTTCCAATTTAGATGCCCTTCATCTAAATTGGTGCCTTTCTTCCTTTTGCCTAATTGCTTTAATTAGAACTTCCATTAATATGATAAATAACAGTGGTGATAACATATTACATTCTTTATATAGTTCTGGGATTAATTTAATATTTGTTTAAGATTTTTGCATCCTTTCTCAGCCTATCCCTGATGTTCATAACAAAATTTTTGAATCCTCATCAAATATGCTAGTATCTTTTTATTATTATTTTATTTAAGAATTTAGGCCAGGCACCATGACTCATGCCTGTCATCCTAGCACTTTGGGAGGCCAAGGTGGGAGGATGGCTTGAGCTCAAGAGTTCGATACCAATCTGAGTAAGAGAGAGACCCCATCTCTACAAAAACTAGCGGTGGTGCGCGTCTATAGTCCCAGCTCCGCGGGAAGCTGAGACAGGAAGATTGCTTGCGACCATGAGTTTGAGGTTACAGTGAGCTATGATGATGTCACTGCACTCTAGCTCAGGTGACAAGAGTGAGATTCTGTCTCAAAAAAAAAAAAAAAAGAATTTGTATTAGATCGATATTATTATATATTCCCTTGAATGTTTAGCTGAACTCACTTTTCAAGCAATATATTTTTGTAATTTTATATGTGAGAAGCATGTTTATTAATATGATATAGTTTGGCAAGTTAAATTTTTCTGATATGTATACATATATATTCATATTCCTTTTCTCTTCGTATTATCTTTTTAATGTTTGTGCATCTCTAGTGATTTTGTGGTTTCAGTCCTCAAATTAGTCATCTGTGCTTTCTCTTTTTTTTCTTTATCATTCTCTACAAAGTTATGATAAATTATTAAAATTTTCAAAACACTTTGGCTCTTGGTGCTCTCATCTATTATTTGAATTTTTCACATATTAATTTATATTCTTATCTGTGCCCTTTTCTTCTCTCCATGTTTGTTGTAATGATTTATGCATCTTTATTGGATAAATGTTAAGCTCATTAATTTTTACCATTCTTTCTTAATGTATGAATTTGAGGCTAGATATTTCTCTCTGACAATTTTTATAATAAACCATGATTAAGATACATAGTATTTATGATAGTGTCAACTGAAAATTTTAACAATGTCCAAAAATTTTTCTACTTTGTTCATGTATATTTTCGTCAACTGTCTTTTCAAAAAATTAGGGCTTCTTGTAAGTCTCCATAAAACTGTATAGCATTCATGAAAATAAGCTTAGATCAACAAGAAGAGTAGGATCAGAGCCTTCTATCATTCCAGAATAGGGGTTGGAATCTCCCACAAATAATGGACGAACTCTTCTATTAACTTTCCAGGGCGTGTAGTTGCTTGAATTCAGCCTCCTCATATGTCAGAGGAGGAGTTGAAGGAGTTGATGCTATCGAATCATAAATATGGAGCTGGTTAGACAAATCTTTAGCTAAGTTTACAGTATGTTTTATTGCTATTTTATCTTATCCCCTGATCCCACCAAGGGAGGTACTTGTGGTTCTCTAAATCTATGTTTTAAAAGCCTTAACACCCAATGATCCAGTTTCCTCTCCTGGGGTCTAGTATATAGTCCTACTGGATTGTTCTATGCTGCTCCTGAGGAGGCAACAGAGGATCCATGTGCCAGCTATTGCTGTTATTCTATGATTTTCCCCCATTAAATATTGTTCCAGAATGTCTGAAGCATGATCTGCTTTGCCATTCACCTTTGGTTCCTGGATAATGTTTTTTTGCCTTAAATATTGGTTTGCTAATATTAATATATCTGAATCTGGTTTTTAATATGTATAGTTTGTTACTTTAATCTTTATTTTTGTATTTTAGCTATAGATCTTGTGAATAGTATATTTAACATTCTTTACATTCTAATTGGAAGATTTAATTAATTTACATTTAATTTATACACAAAGCACCATACTTCAAGACACATGCTCTACTCTCTGTGTCCAAGATCATTACCAATAATTAACAGTTATTAACCAATGTCAATTCTTCCCTTCTTTAGTAACAGAAACCTTGGTACCATCTTAGCCCCCCATATACAGAATACATTTCTTAAACATCTTTACCTTTACATGTAGCCATGTGATTATGCTTTGATCAACAAATTGTGATAAAAAATGATGCACAAAACTTTTGGTGTACTGTTTGAAAGTATTTCCATTCTATATGCTGCCATTTTTAAAAAGTCTTCCTCTATATTCTTAGATGCACAGTGAGTGCCAGCCAAATGGTAAAAAATGAGATTAATATTATCACTTTTATATCCATATCTATTTTATTAAATAATCTCAATCAATCAAGTGACAAGATAATGTGAAAAGCACAGAAGGCAGGAACCAAAAAGACAGTGCTAGTTTTTTAAAAGTTTAAAATAAATAAAGTGTCAAAATGAGACCCTTGAGTGTGCTTGTTAGAATTTGGAACTTCTTGTCTGCCAGCAAACAGATAGTCTTCTAATTTATTAAAGTAATTTATTCAGCTAATTTTTTACCACTGTTTGACGCTTGAAAGGATCCTGAACCCTACCTACCTCCAGAAAAAATGGGTGGCAATATTGTACAATTCCAATGTCCTTATTAATTTTCTCCAAGATGGATGATAGGAAAGAAGTACTCCCTGGAGCTTAAAGCCAGGGATCACAAAGAAAAACATGCAAGAGACAAGATCTAGGGCTGTCACATGGCTAAACTCTTTTCTAAATTTCCATAATTATTGTAATTTGTTGATTATCAAGATTATATTTCTATACCCCTCTTTCTAGAAGAAGATAGTAATTGTGGTCATCTTTTGCTAACCCACTATTTTGTATTTGGTATTGAGTGCAGAATATCTCCCTTGTACAGAATATTCCCCATAAACCAAAGATTCTGACATTTAACAAAATAAAGTACTTCATTAGGACATATCATCGTCATTGTCTCATTTGGAGAGCGAGGAAGTGGGAGAAAGTGAGAGACTAAGAAAAAGTAGATTTGGGTGGCCAACTTGATGAACAATGGAAGATATTGTGAATTCACTTCCAATAGTCATTTCTCCCTTATTCACTTAAATAACAGAGTCTGTGAATTTAATCACTCTCATAGTAGCCAAGATAAATACTACATGTTCTAGCCTGCTTTGCTGCTAGATGTGTCTCTATAACTTTGTTTTAAATAACGAAGTGGGTGATATGTGCACCTTCCTGACTACGGCTTAAGGAAAGGGATCATGACCTCCATTCACTTTTTCTTTTCCTGCACTTATCTTATGCAGAGGAATCAAAGCCATATGAGAAGAACGGCGGAGTAATATAGAGAGTTCTTGTGTCCATGACACAGCTTAATCACATTAACATACCTGGATTGTCTATGATAAAACTCTTATTTGACAGAGAAACTTCTGTCTTGTCTAAGCCACTGTTGTTTTTGGAATATTTTTACAGCAACTGAGCTTATATTACAACTAATACAGAGCTTAGTATCTAAATATGGGTTCTGCTACAATAAATCCACAACGCATATGTCATTATCTTAAGCTTTGTCCTAAGTAATATAGCCCCTACCAATCAATTTTTTTCCTACAAGATGCTTTTATAAAAATTGTACAGTAGTCTCTCTCTCCTAAATATTTTTCACTATAAGTCTTCTTATTGACAACACCACAAGATCTGGGCTCTGTGCTAAATCTCGTACATATGCTATTAATACTTTATTTCAATTCCACAAAGACCCGATTATGAAAATGTCATTTCATCCCATTTCACAGATAAGTAAAATGTATAAACATCTTTAGATCTACGGGTAAAGCTAGTAAGTACACCCAAGATGATCTGACTTCAAAGTTCACATTCTGAATCAATATACTATTATATAATATGCTAGGATATGTTACTTCTTTTCTACATGTTAGATTAGAAGGAAAAAGAAACTCATTGTTAGCCACTAATTTAGAAATAAATATTTATCCTTCTCCACTTGTAAAAAGGTACAATGAGCTATTGAAGTCAAGTTGTTCTACCCAAATATTCTGTAGTGAATTGTTATTCACAAAAGTACATTTTTAGCTACATCCATTTATAGTTCTGAGCCACTCATTATAGCATTTTCCTGAAGATACTGGTTAATGGAAAACAGACAAAATAAAGGTAATGATAACAAAAGTCAATGGATTTGATGAGGTATTTCAGCAACTAGTGCAACTGGGGAATGAAATGAGAAGTTAATATGTATAATGAGTTGCCTAACACAAATAGATGGATGACCATTTATCAAAAATATTATAAAAGAATTCCATCACCTAGTGATAAACCGGGGATTTAATGTCATTTCTAGTCCTTACATTTTATAATATTTGTATAGATACTGGAAGTGAAGAAAAAGTAAAAAAGAAAGGGAAAATTCTTGTTGATGGATTATATATATGTATATATGGGTGTATATGAATAAAATACATATTATATATGTGTAAATGTGTGTCTATAAAAATGTACTGTATGTGTATATGAATTTATCTATTTATATATTTGGGGAATATATGTGTAATAAATATATACGGGTATATATGGTATATATACATGTTATACATACAGTCATAGTTGTATATTCATGAATATAAAAAGAAACAGATTTGAGTTGTGGGTTCCTATGGTGATGGTTACCATCCTGAAATCATAATTTAGGTATTATTAGCATCTTTGTGAGGGCAGTAGATCAAATCTCTGAGGTTCTTGTGAAGCAGCTGCTTAGAACTGAGTTCCTACTTGTGGATCAGTGTATCCATTGGAAGTTGATAGACTACTCAGTATGGTAAATTAAACTGAACAAAATATTCTTTATTATTTTAAATATAAATTTTAAAGTTATTATTGTTCTCTGGGCTCTGCAAGGAAAAGTTTTCTTTCAGAAGTAAAAACAACCAAAACCTATGTTTAATTTGAACTTTGGTATGTATTTCCATGGCTTCATAGTCCCAAAACTTCAATTCAAAGTTATCTTGGTTAGGGTACCCTAACCAATGGTACCTATATTGATATATATGTGGAAATCTAAATAAAAAAGTTTTTTTTTTAAAAAAAAAAAAACCTTCTCTGTGGTGATGTTCTTTCATCTAAATCAACAAGCAGATCTCAGAGTGAAAGCAAGACATATTAAAATAAGCTCATAATTATGAATGATTGTACACCCAAATAATTAATTCATCAGAAGACATTCCACAACTTATTTTAAGTCAAGCGTGAGGTAAATGCAAACATTTTTATATTATCAAAATAATTGAAAACATATTCCACATGTTTTCATTATAATTCTAATAAAGGAATTATTTTTCATTATAATTTTTCATTATAATTCTATTTTTCATTATAATTCTAATAAAGGAAGTATTTCTAAGAGAAGTAAGTAGAAACCAGATGAAGAGGATATGAGAACCATTTTATTTTTAAAAATATATCCAATGTAAAGGGAGTAAAAAAGAATGCACTTTCCTTATAAACAAACATTAAAGCACAGTAAATACACGTCACAAAATAATTAAAATAAATTAACAAATTCAAATATAAAAATAACACATTATACATTTGCTTCTAGTTATGATGTAGTAATTTGAAGCAATCCAACTCCCCCCTACTGAGAATAATTAGAAAACCCAGATAAAAAATATAAAATAAACCTGAAGGCACAAAAGAGCTCTGGAGAAGCTAGTACTGGTGGGGCCAAGAATTGAGCCGGGAAATCTATGGAGAAATGAGCTGATATTCTGCAGCCACTTTTTCAATCCTGTGTGAAGGACAAAATGTTTTGAATCAGTGCTTTGCGCAGACAGAGACTGCTCAGGAAGAAAGCAGTTGAACTGTTTTGGTGGCCTCATTGGTTCAAGAAGACAAAATTAGAGATTTTGAAGTAAATAAGCTCAGTAAGAAGACTGAGATGAACTAAACCCACTCATTTGTTAAATCCTGAAAATGTGTGGACAGAAGCTGAAAAGTTTAATAACCACATAAAAAATACAAAATGGAGTAGCCTGTGACAAAAGAGAAAATAATAGAGAAAAAGCAAGTGAAAAAAAAAAAACATAGATCAGCAACACATTACAGGGCACAATCCTGTAAATAATATAAAAGTTTAAAAATTTTGTGAAAACTGCTAAATTAGAGCCGACATGGGTGGAAATCAGTCAGCGTCACCGGAAAATATCTCCAGATGATTCTTCTCTGCTGTCAGGGTTATAAACCATTGTACTAGAGCAAGGGTTATCAAACTTTAATGGTTTCAGAATTTCGTGGAGAAGAAGTTAAAACACAGCTTTCTGGGCCCAATTCTTACCTGAGATTCTAATTCATTAGGTCTGGAATGAAGCCTAAGAATGTAAATTTCTAACAAGCTTGAAGGTGACATCAATGTTGCTAAGCATTGAAAACCACTGTATCCAAGATTTCCTAAAGATATTAAAATGATTAGAGTAGTTACAGTAAGTTACATATAATATTTTTACATGTTTTTTCTATTGTGCTTTAATTTATGCATATTACCATTGTGAATGTGTTGTTACTGTGATAACAATATATCTGAAAAGGGGTTAATATCTAAAATTTATAAAGAACTCATATAATTCAAAAGTGAAAAAAAATAAACTGATTAAGAATTGGGCAAAAGATCTGAACAGACATATCTCCAAAGAAGACATAAAAATAACCAAGTAAATGAAAAGATGCTCAACATATCAATCATCAGGGAAATGCAAATTCAAAAAACTGTGAGATACAACCTCACATCCTCCTTAGTCTTTTGTCCAAATGTTTCATTTGTTTCTTTGATTTGAGCAAAATCTGTATCTTTCAGAGTCTATTTTTGAAGAAGTGCAGAATATTTGTCTGATCTAGCTTCTTTTTCTAATTAGGAAATTGTTTGGCATATGTTAATCTCTAAATTAATAATTTTATAATTTAATAAATAAATTAAAATATACTAAAACTGTCTCAATTCCACAAGTTGGCCTTTAATAAAAATAATAGAATAACTTATATTATTACATTATATATTATACTATATTATATATTATAATTATATGTATTAATTATATCATATATTATATTATATATTATACTTAAAGTTGTATATTGCAAGAAATCATGCAATCTTACATTTGTCAACTATCCACAAATCTGGGATTCCTTCTCAATTAATAAAGTAAGAATTCAATTAAAAAATCAAGTACATTAATTTCCACGAGACAAAAACAGACATCACTTCTTCAAACTTGAGCATCTTGCCTGACTTGTCACCAGGGATTTTTGCTAAATATACTTGAATATATTAATGAACACCTGACAGAGAAGAAAGGCACCTGATTTATCTTGCTTTGGAAATACAATGTTCTACTTTGAAGAAGAATGGTATGTACTGAGTGGAGGAATCCTGAGAAACCCAAAAGGTAAGGGCAGTGATTGGCATGTTCTCAGCTCCATGAGAGTAGAGAACATCTTCTGAATAATGTTTCCTATCTTTTAGCTATATTCCTCACATTATAACAGACATCACTAATTGCTCAATTAATAATTAAAAGGCAACCCTAAGAAGCGAAATATTTGGGTAGTAGAAATCCTTCTTAGACTGGTTAGCTACAGCAAATTAGAAGCCCTTTTTGATGTGTGGTTGTCCAAAAATTAAGAACAGCGTCAGTGGAGGTTCTTTTCCAGAGTGAGCAGTTACTGTAAGCAGACAACTATTTTTAAGGCTTTTACTTAAATGAGTACAATATGAAAAATACCAAAACTATGTAAAGACACAATAGGTCAAAAGCCAGGAAATTCTATTGTTAATCAAAGGAAATGTTGTCACTAAAACACTTTTGCTGCTATAAACAGAGCAAAACTTGAGAACATTTTTTATTTTGTCCTTCAAATTCAAGAGAATATATCTCAGTTGTAAAACTAGAGCAAGTGATCATAAAGAATAGTTTAAAAAGATGGAAAGATTTTTTTTTTGAGAAACATGATTTTGTTAAATACACACAAAACAACCCACTGGAAATTACATAAAAATAAATTCATGATGATTGACACAATAATGAAAAAGATGATAATTACAAAAATGTGACAAATAAAGAAAATTCAATCTAGAAAAAATAAGCTAAAGAGGATAAGAAATGCAAATCTGTTATTACTCAAATTAATAATAAGAAACTAAAGATTAACTGAAGAATCTATAAGCAAAATCAAAGGATTTTAATATCATGCCATTTTATTGAAATATTTGAATTTCAAGTATGTAAAAATTCTGTAAGCATCCATTTATGCAGGACAGAGATGAGGGAAAAACAAAGAAAAAAAAACAGACTGGGAACATTAAAGGACATTGATAATGAAGTTACAACTAAAACGATATTTGGGGGAGGGGTCAGGTAAGGGGTTGTACCAAGAAGACTTAAAATTCAAGAATTCTCTAGTCAGCCAAAACACCTTTCATGCACAAAGCAAATAGATAGACTTCCAGACTGATTATGTCATTAAAGCAAGTAATTATATCACTTATGTACCTTCCTGAATAAGTTACACAAACATAATCTTTCCTTGAATGAAAAATTAAGCTAAATATAAACTGAAGAAAGAAGATTCAGTACTAAAAGTTTAGTATTGTCAATAAAACCAGCTATTAATAAATATAGAATCAAGCTCACATAATTACTATAGTAAGGCTATAACATACTCTAAATATAAAAAATAATTAAAATAATTTTGAAAGAGAAGATACATAAATATTAATAATCATATGCACCCAAATATCTCAGATTTAAGAAACAAATGCAGTAAAGTGTTTAGGGAAGGTGTGTACAATTTAAATATTTATCTATACAGATAGACTTGATGGGTTACTCTTTTATTCTTCACACTGTCAATAGTAACAAAAAAAAAGTTTCAGGAATATGTGTGTGTGTTTCTGGTTAATTGAAAAAACCACCAACTCATTGATTATAATGATAAATCATTTTCTCGCCCATCTCTTTGGATATGTGTTGGAAAGTTAGTTAGTTAAGTTTTTCTCCTCCCATCCCCCGCACCTGTATGAAAAGCTGGGCAGTCTCCTTAACATTTTTGATCACTTTTAGATAATTAAAAATACTACAATCACTGTAGGTCACAAAATATATTCCTAATTGGAGAACTTAAATGTCTTTTAGCACCAGCTAAAAGACAGCTGAATATGATTTAAAGTTGAAAAAGTTGAAAGTTTTCTCCTCATTTATATGATTCACTCTCAAGAAAATGGGGTTATGGCCAGATTTTTCTTCCTTTCCCGTACATAATAGTTCTTCTCCTCCTCTGCAGAAAAATAACAGTAGTCTCTGATCATTTTGAAATCGAAGATAGGGTATAGAGGTACAAAGAAAGGGAGTTAGGAAAGATCTTATTTAAGAAATACCAGCATGATGCACTCACACAGTCTTGGATTTAGCAGGTGACTAGACTAAATCTAATGTGCTCTCTTGAGAAAGGTTCTCTAGTATGAAGGATCTCACACTTGCAGTTTCCTGTGGTGATCAAATTTATGCTGGGTATTAATTTATTCTCAGTATCCAGGAATCATTTGTCAATGTAAAAGAACTCAAACTCTGTAAAATAATATAGAGAGGTTTATTCTGAGCCAAGTATAAGGACCATGGCGTGGAGCCACATCCAAGAAGCCTTGAGCAAGTGGACTTCCTGTAGTTAGGTTACAGTTTGGTTTTATACATTTCAGAGTGACAGGAATTACATGTGAAGTCATAAATCAATACATGGAAGATATACATTGTTTTGGCCCAAAAAGGTGGGACTTCTCAAAGTGGGGGCTTACAGCTATAGGTGGATTTACAGATTCTTTGATTTGTAACTGGTTAAAGAAATAAAGCTTTATCTAAAGGATTGGAATGTTTTAGGTTAAGATATGGAAGTTTATTAATCAAAGACAAGCCACCTGATATATATTCAGATTCAGGAGATCTTTGGGGCAAATTGATGACCTGGAGATGTGGTTCAAGCTTTGTACTGCATGGCCTTATGCCTGTTAATGAGTTACAAAGGATATCTCCAAGAAGGGAGCAGGACATGACTAGGTGTGTTTGACCTCCCTTCTCATGGCCAGCAACTCAGTTTTAGGGTATTTCTGGGGTCCTCTTAGCCAAGAGGAGGCCCATTCAATCAGCTGCGGGGACTTAAGTTTTTATTTTAATTCACACTTTTCAACTTCTATCTGCTGAGATCTGTTTCCTTTGCTTAAGCAAAATCTAAAGTAACACATTTCTAGATGTCTTTTATGACTTGAGTCATATGACCAAAAATAAATGGTCTCAAATAACTTGTCCACAAACTGTAAAAATGCAAAATGGCCAGAGCCACCTCTTTTCTGCTTCAATAAACTACTTCAGCCACTTCCCAGTCTTTCTCAAGTATAAATAAGAAAACAGTTTAAGGTGCCTCCTAAAATTCAGAGGATTACAAGAACTCCATAGAGACTCTTCAGAGCCTCTTTTTTGATTGTTTACATTTAGAATATACCACCACTTCTCACTTTTCTCCATCTTCTCTAAGAGACTCACAACACACTCAACAAGCCCCAGAGAGACAGTCTTGAAAGATACTTTCAAATCCCCAAATCTCAACTCTGTTAGATTCTCAATGTGAGTGGGTGTAGGGGCTTGTACAAAGAAAATCAAATTATCAGGACCATGCCCACCCTTATGCAAAAGAGAAGGTAAAAGACTCAGGCACCTGTGAGGAGCTGGCCCCACAGATCAATCATTCAAGGAAACTCCTTGCTAACCTCCCAGAAATAAGGACAAGCAAATTGTACCCCTATGTCTAGGAACTAAAACTAAAGCCTATCTGATTCCACACTAACAATGAATTACCAGTTTATCCTTGCAGGTAACAGAACTGAAGACAAGGTAGAATAAGACATTCTTTGATCTGTGCAGGGACATCCACTAATTGCATCCCTCCCTTTTTCCCTTCTAACATTCCCTTTATTTTGTGTAAAATGTAGCTTTTCTCGGCGCCACAAAAATGTAAGCACTTTGCCTCATCAGCTCCTCCTTCCACTGCCTTTTTTCTTCTCTCTGTATGCCTTCAAAATACTGAAGCGAGAACAGTCACAGTTTGTCTGTGGTTCAGTTCATGTTTTTGCCACACGTATTCTGGAAATCTTGGCTTGATAAATCTCAGTTGAGTGTGATTCTCATTTTCTGCCACTTATTATTTAAGTTAGCAAGCTAAAAAGTCATTGAAATTGATGCACAACTACTTTTAAATTTATAATCTATCATATAACTTTATACATTTGCATCAAATTTGTTTCAGCAAATATTTTCGTTTTATATTGAGTATGTATGCTAATAGAAGGCAAACTACAATCGTTATAATATGTAATCTTTGTATTACTAGAATTTTTAAATTGAATAAACGCATTTCAACTTACTAGAGTGAAAAAGACAACATGGAAAACTCAGGTCTTGGAGCAGAAAGAAAATAATGATAATAATCATGCTGTATTAATGATGATAATAACATAAAAATATCAATAACTATTCAAAGAAAAAAGGATGAGTCCTGTAGGATCAAGCATGACATACATCACTCCCTTCATCTTGCTTCAATCCAGCAACGCTAGCCTCTTTGCTGATCTTCAGACATATCAGTCATGTACTAATTGATCCCTTACTACTTGCTTAGTACTGTAGCTGCTGGAACAACTACAGTCTGCATCTTTTCAAGCCTTTGCTGAAATGCTACTTTTCAATGAGGTGAACAGTGATGACTCTCTAAAATTCCAACCAAACTTTATCCCCTACACTCCCAACTCCCTTGACCATGCTCTGCTCAATTTATTATCTTTAGGACTTACTCCTAACAAAGTGCATGGTTTACTAATTACTATGTTAATTTTTTAACTGTGATTCTTATTGTTAAAATCTAACAGCCAGAAGGCAGAAATTCTTTGTAAATTTGTTCATGGATGTTTTCATTGTTGTTTAAGTACTAATTGCCATTTAACGAACAATAATTATTTACTTGTTTGTTTGCTTGTGTTTAAATGGAGGTAAAATACAAAGATACCTGACAAGCATCTTGTGGTATCATCCTCTTGATATAAAGCCTTGATATTTAGCAGTGATCTTTACCGAAAAGTAAGAGTACATAAACCACCTTTTTATCCAAATAATATACTTCATACTACTTTGTTTTCTGATTCACTCCCTAATTTATATTAATAATTATGTACTCATAACACTAAAATATAAATAATATCAAAATGTATACTAACAACCTAAAAGTGTTTTTTACCATCTTATAGTTTTTTTAAAAAATCCATGTAGATTTTCAAACAGGTAGACCAATAAATATCTAAAAATTAATTTAAAAATTTCAAACCTCTATTTCTATTTTTCCTAGTTCATTGAAGAGCACACTGTATATGTACAGGTATTGATATCAGTTACAAAGGCATCAAACCATAACCTCTGCTTTCCACACTCACATCAAATAATTCATTAAATTATGTCAATTCTGGTCTCTCTCTATTGCTGGAACCTAACTACTTAGTTCTGAATCCACTGGTATTTAGTTTATGCCACTACCATTACTTAACTGGACTTATACCATAGTTTCCCCACTAATGCCTCTTCTCTAATCAATATGGAAAATACATAACATTCATCTTTATGCATCCTGCAATGACTTCTTTTTGATCATTTATATCCACAAATATATATATGAAAAAAATATATATATATATATAAATATACCTCCTCCCACGATCTATTCAAGCCACCCTGACTATCGGTTTTTTATTCTTTCTTCTTTTAGAGTTTTTGCACATGCTATTTCTTTTTTTTTTAATTTTTTTTATTTCAGAATATTATGAGGGTACAAATAATGTTAAGGTTACGTACATTGCCCTTGCCCCCCCGCCCCCCTCCAGTCAGAGCCTCAAGCCTGACCATGATGGTGCACATCGCACTCATTATGTATGTATATACATACATACATAATGTATGGTGGTGACCCAGATGGTGCACATCGCACTCATTATGTATGTATATACTCATCCCCTCCTCCCCGCTCCCGTCTGCACGACACCCGATAAATGTTGTTCCTATGTGTCCACTTAGGTGTTGATCAGTGAAACCAATTTGCTGGTGAGTACATGTGGTTCTTGTTTATCCATTCTTGGGATACTTCACTTAGTAGAATGGGTTTCAGCTCCATCCAGGAAAATACAAGACATGCTATATCACCATTGTTTCTTATAGCTGAATAGTACTCCATGGTATACATTACCACATTTTATTAATCCACTCGTGTATTGATGGGCACTTGGATTGTTTCCACATCTTTGCAATTGTGAATTTGCACATGCTATTTCTAACGGCTGGCACAGTCTTCCTTCTACACATCACAAGTTAACTTTGCTAAGGGTTGCTCACCCATTCATTTCTTAATATGAAAGTTACTTTCTCCCTGGTCTTCTTTTGATTATACTAGATGATAATTAGCAGTCCTCTCAGTGCTTTACATATATTAACTTACTTGATCCTCATAAATAAAATTTCCATGAGGCAGCATTACAGGTTGAGTTCATCCACAAAGTTAGGAAGCTAACTTTGAGATGCAGATTAGCATGTAGGAGGTTTATTAATGATTGCTCCTGTGAACAACATGAGTGGAAGAATAGAGAAGGGAAGGGAAGAAGAAAAGGGGAGGGGAAGGGCGGAAGGAAGTTGGATTGAGCACAGGGAGGAAGCAAGCTTTGATATAATCTCAAGATAACTCTTGCCAATCATATATGGGCAGACTTTAAAACAGAATGACTGTGAGAACTTTTGGAGTTGAGATAACAGCTAGAACATAATTTCCTGTGTTTATCAGCCATTGGATGCTGGGCACTTTAGGGAAGGATATTTAATTTGGGGTGAGGCAGCTCTCTTCAGTTGAATCCATTCCTGAAGCAAGGTGATAGCTGAGTGCTATCTGCTAACAACAATACCAATAGCTGGCAAAATAAAGGTTGTCATATTATCCCAAGTTTACAGATAAAGAAAATGAGGAACAAATATTTTGAGTAACTCACCCTTGTTTACACAGCAAAATTATTGTATTTGGGATTCAAACCAGGGAGTCTGGTCCCCCACTTTACAACATGCACAAAATCAATTTCTGGTGAATTAGATATAAAAATACAAAAAGCAAAACAATGCTTTATTATGTAACATTATAGGATTATAGTATAGGAAATTCCTTAATGTACTTGGAATGTGCCAATATTTTTTAAAACAGGACATAAAAGCAGTAATTCTGAAAGAAATACTCGATGATTTGGACTATTTTAAGACATCATTGAAAAAATACTAAGAAATTGAAAAGATAAGCCACAAAATGGGAAGTAATATTTAAAATAAATAGCCTAACAAAGTCCTTGAATTCAGAACATAGAATTGCTAGGAAAAATAGCAAAAAAAATAAAAAATAAAAATAAATTAAAAAATAGGCAAAAAATATAAACAGGTACTTCACAAAAAAGAAATACAAATACAATCTGTAAACATCTGAAAAGAGCTCCACCTCCATAGTCATCAGCAAAATGTGAAATAGAACTGTATTCAAACACCATAATATAACCACCAAAATCTTAAAATAAAAGGAAAACAACTAAAACTAAAGAAAATAAAGCAGAAATAAAAACAGTATGCAGTGGTAAGGATATGGAGCAACTGAAATTCTTATTCTCTGCTGGGGGAGAGTGTAAATTGGTATAACTGCTTGAGAAAACTGTTCATTAGCTACTAATGCTTGACATATTAAAATTAGAAAATATCTTCAATATAACCCAACACAAATGCATATTTTTAATACAAAAATTTAAAGAATGTTTATGGTGATGTTACTAGAAATAATTTTAAATTGAAACCTACCTGATTGCTAATGAATAGGTATAATACATTATAATAAATTATAATGTATAAATTTTATTTACAGTGATATGCTATTTTTTTATGAGAGTGAATGGACTATTACATTATAATATGGATTGAACAATAAAAGCCAGGCACATAATAGTAAATGTTCTATGATTTCAATATTATAAAATTTATAAACAGGCAAAACAAATCCTTGGAATTAGAGGTAAAGATAACAGTTACTCATGGTGGGGGAAGGGTTGAAGCGTAGTAATGGAAAAGAACACAGAGCCCCATAGGTTCTACTAATGACGTTTGGGTTCTTGAGCAAGGCATTGGTTACAAAGGTGGGTTCAATTTATGAGAATTCATAAAGCTGTACACAAATGCTTTGTACACTTTTCTAAGTGTACTTCAACTGTGCACTTCAATTTCAAAGGAAACTAATCCCAGGCAATCTTGCTCTGATGTTCATGATCTTAGGGACAATGTTTGTTTTACTTTACATATTGTTGATAGAGTAAATTGTTATAATCACGTTGGATCACAAACTTAAATCATATGGTGAAGTTGAAGGTTTAAATATGATGCATTAATTCTGTTCTTAGGCATGTACCTTAGAGAAATTCTTGTACATATCCAACAGAAGGCATGTATAAGAATGCTCAGGACTGTATCATTTGTTAATAAAAAAGATGAAGATAGAAAATATGCCCACCACTATTCATCAGGTCAACAAAGAACTGAATTTATGTGTATTTATACAATGGAATGTTATAAATTATTGAACAAAAATATACTATCGTCACTCACAACAACAGGTATTAATTTTATATATAAAATTTTGAGTGAACTAATCAGTTCTGGAAGATCACACAATATACAATAAAATGTTAACAAACCCCCAAACAATAAAACTAAACAATATAATATTTAAGTATGTACATAAATACAATAAAAACTAATTTTAAAAATGCAAGGGATTGATAAACAGTAAATGTAGATACAAGTTATACCTGTAGAGGAGGCAAGGTTGTAGAATTTGGAAGGAGCACATGGTAGATAGAAAATATTAGTGAAGTTCTACTTCCTGAATTACAAAATGGATTTACGATCATTTATTTGACATTATGTTTATAATTTACATATATGTGTCATATATTATTTTTATATATTTAATATTATATTTTGAAGATGGTAAAGTAAAAAATAATGTCGAATACCCCAAGCACTTTGGCTGTGATGGGAAGAAGAGAGATAAAATAGGAAAAGATTGAACATACAGTTTAGGGAGGCTTGTTTGTACCTATATTTTAAAATGAAAAAGCTAATAGAAAGATAAATAGCAATTTTTTTGAATAAAAGAGTGGCATTAATTGGCAATGAGAGGTTTCTGGCCACGGCAAAGTGGAACATGGAGGATCTCACCTGAGCCTGGCCCACATAGGCGCATTAGACTCTTTCTTCCTCTGAGCCCCTGATGCAAGCTCCTTTGGTTTGACTATCAATTATCCCTCCCTTCTTTTGTGCTACCTGTGAATACATACATGATTATTAAAATATTAAAAATAAAAATAAAGCATTTTAGCGTGGGAACTCTGTTTATAGGATCATATCCTCTACATGTCAGGAGGGCCTTTTTTTCTTACCACAATATATTCTTAATATCTAGTGCAATTCTTGACAGATACTGTTTTTTTAATTATGTGAAACGGATATCATTTTAATTGATAAATCTTATGTTTATCATTAGGTTGAAACATAAGAAGTTATCATGTTTAATAAGCTTCGATCTACCAAATGGCAATTTCATATGAATCATCTTATTACTAAGAAAATACTTACCATTCCTAAAAGAGTTGCTTTAGCTTCCAATGACCTCAAGTTCCCCTACAGTAAAAAAGAGGAGAACTGATAGTAGTTTAACACTAGAAGAAAGAGTCTCTGAAGACAAAAATATAGGGTATAGTGCTATTTCACATTTTGAAATAGTACAAATTAATCCTTCAAAAACAATCTTGAACTCCTAACAAGTTCCTTGTTAGAGAATATTCCTTCTTATTCCTTCTTAGAAGAGGGCTTTTTTGGTATAGACGATGAATAGATTACGAAAGGAGTCAAGACCTGACCACAAGTTATGTAATATATAAAACATAGAGATAGTATTTGAAGCATAACTTACTTGAAGAAATATAGAAACATAATGTTATTTTAAATGAATAAGGCATCATTTCATCATAGAAAACCTTAAGATTTGTGTACAAACTTATATATGTTATTACTAAACTGTGAATAGATAATAGTAATAATAATAGATAATAAATCAATTGATCAATACATGTATTGATTTCTTTTATTGAAAAACTGTTAAATGATGCAGGTGCTCAAAGTAAAAGCTCTCTAGTGGCACCTTTTTTGCATTTTTATGACTTTAACCCATAAGCAAAGTGATTAATATACCGGAAAGAAGTAACCACAACTTAACAGGTGTCTCCTTTGTTTAAATAAATACAAGTTATTATGAAAGAGTAACTTCACTAAATATTTTCTCTTCTTTAGATGCCATTAAATATTACAATTTCTATTTTGTGTCGAGTTCAACTCACCATCCAGGGGTTGTGAAAGGAAATTTAAATCTTTTCATAAAGATATATAGTTTAGTAATAGTGAACCAAAAGTCTGAGTAATATCCAACTACTAGGAGAGAGACTCTAACCACATGCCAATACTGATGTGTTTAATTGCAAGGTTTATACCTAAATAGCTGCTTAATGATCTGAGACCTAGGCATCAAAATTGAAAACATTTCAATGATAACTGACTTCTTGGTGCTCATGAAATTTTCATGGATTCATGAAGTGTGACACATTAGATCATTTTACCTTTGCTTATTCTTCTATTCTGTGATATTGATGCTACATCTGAAATTATTCAGAAAACGTGCGTACTGTCAGGCATCCATATTTATGTAAACTGATCACTTCTCTCTGATTGCACTAGCTTGATTTCCTGTTATAACCTTAGGTGTCTCACTTCAATTCATGACAAGACTGCATTTTGTGATTTTTTTAACCCTTTCAATATTAGAAAGTTTTAAAACTCATTTTTAAATAAAGATTCACTCTCTCACAAATCAGAGTATGAGTAATTGATTTTTTCCACTTTTGTTTTATCTATGTCCAAATCAATGACCTATAATTCTTCTCTATCTCTATCAGGAGTTCTTTCTCAAAAGCTAGGAACTGTGTCAAGATCTTTATGGGAATGAGCTATTCAAATGTGGACGAAAAATTGGATTCCCCTCTTTTTCTTTTCCTTTTCTCATGTCAATGCATGATTACTAAAGTAAAATAGGAAAAAAGAAAACAGCATGAAAGTTATTCAAATTCTGTTGGTCTCATTTCTGTATGTGAAATACAGTTAATTAAATACAATTCGATAAACAGCTATATAGCATTTAACATGAAAAATATTACTTATTCAAGGACTATTCGTTGATCACTGATAGTATGCCCAATAACTTGCTAAATGGGAAAAAAATGAAGGAAAAAGAAAGGAAATGTAGTGTCACTGTGGTTTAATTTTGTATCGGCACACCTGGAAAGTCAGCATGCATTCAGATTGCTTGGAAGACTGTTAAAACTCAAATGTTGGGACTCAGAGTTTAGGCTTCGGTAGGTCTGGAGGTGGTACCGGCTGATGCTGCTGGCTTGGGAACACATTTGGAAAACCATTGATTTATACAAATGCCTATATTACAAATCAACTTTTGTCTATGGAATCCAATGAACACTTTGTCAAAGTTCTCACTTTTCTTTTACTTTTAATCTATATAGCCTATAATCATGCCAGTAATGCAATTATTCACTTGCTAAAATGACAAGAAGTTGAGAGAATTCTTCCTGAAAAGGAGTGTTCAACATTTTCTCAGGGCATCACCTATTACTATTTAAGATTATCAAAAATGCTTACAAATATTCCTAATGCTATCTACTGACTACATTTTCTCAGATGTGTGTATGTTTATTTCCTGTAAATGTTTTTGAAGTACAACAAACACATGAAAAGATGCACAAATCACAAGTTTATAGCTTGACAATTTTTGATAAAGTGAGCAAATACATTGTAACTAGCATCCAGATCAGGAAACGGGTTATTATTAATATCCCCAGAAACCTCCTAGTGGCCTGTTCCATTTATATCCCCTCTAAGAATAATCATGATTCTTTCTTCCTACATATCAATGAGGTAGATCTACTTCTACACATAAATAAGCAGAAATAAATAGAATCATACTGATCTACTTTGTGTTGCTGCTTTCTTTTCGTTTTCTGGTTTTAGTTGGTTTTGCAGTAGTGTTTCTGAACACTATCTCTGTGAGATTTATCTTGCCAGATATTGGTGGTAATTTTGTTTTGTTTTGTGTCTTCCATTGTATTGTGTGACTATACTATGATATATTAATATTTATTCTATTGTTGATAAACTGTTGAATTGTTTCCAATGTTTGGAAAGTGCTGTTATGGACATAATTATTCATAAATTTTGGTAAACATATTTATGAACTTCGCATAGATATATGCATGAAATTCAACTGTTGGATAATAGGGAATACATATGTTCAGCTTTAATGAAAACTGACAAGTAATTTTCCAGAGGGATTTTAACAATTTATATTCTCACTAGCAATGCATTAGAGTTCTCAGTGCTCCAAATCTTGCCAACACTTCTTTTAGTTTGTTTTGTTTAGCTCTGTTTTATTTCAGACATTATGGTGCGTTTATATGAAGTTTAGCACCTTCCACATGTGTATTACAATGTTTATAGTAGATATCCTCTTTTTAAAATTGATTTATAGGCCAGGCACAGTGGTTCACACCTGTAATCCTAGCACTTTGTGAGGCAGAGGCAGGAAGATTGCTTGAGGACAGGAGATAGAGACCAGCCTGAGCAAGAGCAAGTCCTGTCTCTACAAAAATAGAAAAATTAGCCAGCATGGTGGTGTGCACCTATAGTCCCAGACACTTAGAAGGCTGAAGCGTGAGGGTCAGGATCGCTTGAGCCCAGGAGCTGGAGATTGCAATGAGCTATGATGATGCTAGTCTGAGCAACAGAACAAGACCCTGTTTCAAAAAAAAAGAGAAAAAAAAAGAAAAATTATATAATGGATCCTTTGTAATATAAGAAGAATCTCCACCCACTGTGTGGCTTGTTTTCTCTCTAAATTCTGTCTTGTGAAATAAAATATTCTTACGTTCAATGTATTCACATTATTATTATTCCTTTGGCTTACAACTGTTTGGGTGTTGGTTAAGACATCTGTGCTAGAATGTATATAGCAGTACAATTCAAAATTGCAAAGATGTGGAAACAACCCAAGTGCCCATCAATATATGAGTGGATTAATAAAATGTGTATATGTATACCATGGAGGCCTACTCAGCCACAAAAAGCAAGGGCAATCTAGCACCTTTTGTATTATCCTGGATAGAGCTACTAAGTGAAGTATCACAAGAATGGAAAAACAAACACCACGTGTACTCACCATCAAATTGGTATTAACTGACTTAACTGACCAACACTTAAGTGCACATATAATAGTAACATTCATTGGGTGTCGGGCAGGTGGGACAGGGGAGAAGGGGATGGGTATATTCACACTTGATGGGTGTGGTGTGCAATATGTTGAAACAAAAACATGAAAAATTAAAAAAAGATTAATATTCTATCAGTGGATTTTTTTTGCTATTTATTTAAACACAAGCATGCTGTATGTTTATGTAAATTTATGACCTATACATTAGTTCTTTTATATTTTTTCTTGTTTTCTTTGATGAGCTACAAGAGTAAAATGTTTAAGAAAGTTCAAAGCAAGTATAATTTTACAGTTGCTATTTTATAGGTAAAATTTTAACATTTCACTCTGAAGTATATTGTAAGGGTTTTTTAAAGATATCATTACCAGAAATTAAGAATATCACTTCTATTGTAAGTTGCCAAAATTTTTATCATAAGGAAGTGTTATGATAACGCTAACCAATAGCGTTTTCTACCTCTATGAAGATGATAATCATAAGAATATAATTCTTTTTTTCTGTTAATGTCTTGATTCATTTCCAAAAGTAAACTAAACTTGTCTTCTTTTAATACCATTTTTTTTTTTTTGAGACAGAGTCTCACTCTGTTGCCCTGAGTAGACTGCTGTAGGATCAGCCTAGCTCACAGCAACCTCAAACTCCTGGGCTCAAAGTACCTTTCTGCTTCAACCTCCGGAGTACCTGGGACTACAGGCGCACACCAGGACACAGGGCTGATTTTTCTATTTTTAGTAGAGACTAAAAATAGACTCTTGGTGGGGCTAGTCTCCAACTTCTTAGCTCAAAGGATCCTCCCGCCTCGGCCTCCCAGAGTACTAGAATTGCAGGCGTAAGCAACCACGTCTGGCCAACATCAATGTTTTTAGACTTTTTTTTCTGTAATTTTTCATTCTTATACATTTATCAGTTGTTTTTATGATGTGTATATGATCCTATAAAATTGATCTATTTCATCTAACTTTTCAAATTATGGGTATAATGCTTGCAATATTTTACAATAATATTTTCAAAGTTTTGTTTTGACGTGTTTTATCTTCAGTATCATTCAGTTCAAAATGTTTTTAAATTTTAGGTTGTGATTTTTATCTTTGATTTATTTTAAATCAAAATTTATATGTACATACACACGTCTTAATTTTGTTCTTTATTTTTGTGTGAACTTAAAGAATGTTATGAAAGATTTCAATCTCTTTGCTGAAGCTTTTTTTATTATTTAGTGTATAATTAATATTGTTAAATTTTCTGATCACCTGAAAAATATTTCTTCATTTTTTCAGGGTGCAGTATTTTATGTATGTGTGTGTATATATGCACACACACATACATATATATATGATGTTGTTTGTTAAGTAATTCATATCTTCTATCTGCTTATGAATTTTTGTCTACTTTTTCTATCAACTATTGAGAGTAATATGTTAAAGTCTGTTATCACAATTTTAATTACTTTATTCTCCACATTCTTTCACCAAATTTTATTTCACTCATTTAAAGTTATTATTAGCCAAACACAGATTTATTCTTACTATATTTCTTGCAAGTTGCCTAGTTACCATTATGAAATTTTCTCCTCTGTCTCTAGTAATAGTTGCATTCAAGTCTGCCTTTGTCTGATATTGGTATTGCTACAGCAATTTGTGTTGTTGTTTTATGTTGTATAGCATGTCTTTTACTTTCTATTTATTCTAAACTTTGTATATCCTTATATATAGTGTGTTTTTCTAAATGTTATATAGTCAAGTTTTAGATTTTACTCTCTCTGACAATCTGATATGTAATTGGGTTTATATTTATGCCACCAAATTTATTTTCTTTCTTTTCTGCAATATTTCTCTATTTGCCTTAATCACGTTTTTAAATATCACATTGTCTCACTCTATTAATCAGTTATTCAATCTTTTACTGTTTTTCGTGGTTCCTCTATAAATTAAAATATTCATTCCCCACTTTTTATACTTTAATACATAACATCATTTTGACCAGTTTCTTAAAAATATTAGAACCTTGGAACAACTTGACTCATTTACCTTTTCCTAATTTGTTACTATGTTCATACATTTCTTTTACATATATTTAAAGCCCCCCAAATATTATTATTTTTGTTATATAGTCATTGGCGGCCTGTAATCAGCTTTTACCAGCTCTCAAAAAGAAATTTTGTAAGTCTTTTCTTACCTCTGCATTCAGTGAAATCACATTGGTATCTTGAAGTTGGCCATGGTTAGTAATATTTACAAGAGGAAAATTCACAAATGTGACAAGATTTTTTTTCAGAGAGATTAATGTTGAACATTGACCAGTATGCCATATGTATAGCCAGTATTCAATTATATTTATTCACATTTTTAGTTTTCTAATATTTGTAATTCTTCCCTGCTTTGTATGTTTCTCTGGACTCATGTGCCTACTGTCTGAAGATTATTTGTATTGTTTTAGTGGAGTTATGCTGGTGAGACATTCCAAAATTCTTAATTTTATTTGAATTTCTGGAAATTATTGTCACTGGGTATAGAATTTTAATATTTTTAATATGCTTTTAGTGTCATAAAAATGTCATTTTGTTGAATTCTGGCTTCTCTGTTAGTGAGAACTCAGCTGTCAGTGCTTTTTGTTCTTTTTTTCATCTTTCTTTAAAAGTTTTGTTTATCTTTGTTTTCACATTAGTTTCATTATAATGTGTCTAGTTTTTTTCCTCCACTTATTATGATCGATATCTGTCTCAATTTTTAAATATATGGATTCTGGTCTTTCATGGGCATTAGAAAATGTTTGGTCATTGTGTTTTCAAATATTCTACTTCTACCTCCCTATTCTTCTGAAAATCCAGGTACAGTATTTAATCGTATTCCTATATATCTTATGCTTCTTTTGCTCCAGTCTCCATTTCCTATTTGGTTTTTATCTGTGTGTTTTAGTTGAGATGTTTCTTCTCTCTCTCTCTCTCTCTCTCTCTCTCTCTCTTTTTTCTGGTGACCTGCTTTATTAACATATAAACTGCACAACTCTGATTTGAACCTGGAAGCCAATTAACAACCCCAACACTTAGCAACTTCTCAGGGACCCCACTGCGAGGCTCTTCCTCCTGCTTTCCAGGGAAGGGAGAACAGGAAGGAGGGGGAAAGCACACAAATATTCCTCAAAGGCCATGGTGAACTCCTCTTCATTGTCTCTGCACTGCGGCTCTGCTCTCTGCTCTGGCTCTTTTCCAACATCTTCCATAAGTAGCTCCAGGTCCAGGTCACTGGAGGCTTCATCTTAAGGGGGGGACACTTCCAGCCTCCTGAGTCAGTGGTTCCTGGGGACTAGGCCCTTCTTTCCAAGCCGAGGCACAAGCCCCATCATCAGCTGGTGGGCACAGGCCCTGTGGCATCATTCTGCCTTCTTTTTCCTCAGATAAACTGATTGCTGAGGCCTTGCTTTGGGGAGTTTTAATTTTTTTCCTAGGGCCTGGCTGGTAGGAATCTGAATTCCCTTGGCCTTCTTTCCTTCCCACTATGGATGCAGGAGTTGCTGCGGATTCACTGCCCAGAGATCTCTTCACTGTCTTCTTTTTCAGGGTCCTACCTCATACGTCTGCCACGCCTCTTGATTTGGGTTTTGGGGACTGTATTATGACTGACTTGAGACTGACAAAGTTGAGTCTTTTTTTCTCTTCCTCCTCCTCTTCTTCTACCTCTGACTCCTCTTCCTCCTTTTTCTCCAAACAGGAATCTGGGCTGTTAGTCCCAGAGAGCATTAAATCTTTTCCCTCCCCACTACGTCATATCCGTTGCCTTGGCTCGGGAAACCAAACAAGTTAACCTGCTCCTGAATGCTGATCTGTTCTGCCTCTTGAGCCATCATCCCCACGGTCTCCTCCTTGGGTGAGTTCGGGCTACAACATATCAGATTATGTAATTTTTGTGCAGGTGGGGCAAAGATTTTCTTTGGTCCCTTTCTACATTCTTCTTTATTCGGCAATGTTGTTATCATTCAACTCAGAAACTATACTTTCTTTGCTACTGATTGATCAATAGAGAAGGGAAAGCTGGGAAATCACTTTTTAATAATTCAAATTGCTGCTTTTTGTTTCAGGTGAGTTACCTTCTTCCACAATAACAAATACTGAAAGCTTCAGGAGCAAGAAGGATCTAAAAGCAAGGGGTGGAGTGAGCTACTGTGGCTACTCAGCAACCCCTTCCTTATTGAGATGTTTCAACTGGTCTCACTTCCTATTTACTAATTGTGTCCTTTGCTGGTAAATTCATCTGTTGAGTTGTTGGTTTTGGTTTTTATGTTTCTTTTCTAGAATTTCTATTTGAATCTTTTGCATAGATTCCAATATTCTGCTGGATTCTTCATCTTTTTTTTCCTATTTTCTTAATTTTAAAAAACTTTCTTAAATATATCCTTTTTATTTAAATTATTTGTCAATTAACATCAATATCTAGATAGCCTTTGGTCCTTTTTTGTTTGTGTGTCCATTTAGCTTTCATTGCTATGGTTTTTATTTTCATTTTTGGTCAAACAATTCTGTCTGTGTTCTTGCCAATTGATTTTTAACTAAATGTCAGAAACTGTACAGTAAAAAATTTGTTATTATTATCTTTTATTCTTTCTTCACATAGACATATGGAGGGGGACTGATCAACCTAATTCTATCAGGAATAAAACTAAATCAAGACTCTTTTTCAGCTGTTGTTGGGCACTAGTTGCTCCTTCCCAATGTAAATTTCAACAATCCAGGGCTTTTAGCATAGACTTTGTGGTCTCTAAACCTTCAATTTCTGTTTTTTCTCAACAGCTTGAATAGGAAGAAAACATTAATAGAGAGGGAGGAAGAGAAGGAAGAGGAGGAAGAAGAAGAAGAAGAGGAGGAGGAGGAGGAGGAACAGGAGGAGGAGAAGGAGAAGGAGAAGGAGGAGGAGTATTAGTGGAGGAAGCACCATCGTCATCTGGTTTCTGTATACCAGCAGCAATCCCTAGCCTACGCAAAGCAACCATTCTAGTCTTGCTTGTCCTAAGAATCAGCAAATGTCTCAGAGAGAAAAAGCTTACAATCATCAGTTCCCATTTCTGTTTTCCAAAATCTTGAATTCATTTGTTCTCCTTCTTCCAGCAAGACTCTAATATCTTTAAACTGATGATTTTTGGTTTAGATGCAACTTTTCTGGTTTTTCTTGGTGGGAGAGTTGGTCTACTGTAATTGTTCTGATCTACATGTTTCTTCATTTTCCTTACAAAGTTAAGTCCAACAGGCCTTTACTTTTTAAAAGTGCACAAAAAGGGCGTAGAGAAGCAAGATTTGTATCTATGGAAATGATAATTATTTGTGGTATTAAAATAAATAAAGATATTGAAGCTTCAATATCTCTGAGTTACCTTTTTGACAGGTTAAGCTAGAAATGAGCTACTTCAAAATATTTTGTGTGAATACTAAACAAATATTTATAAATAATACCAGCAATATACAAACTATTTTAAATTATAAACCTCACAGGCACATATCTGAATCTTTTGTACCTGTTTAGAAAAGCATGACCACTGCTAACATGGCTTTTTTTTTCTGGTAGTAACTTTTAAAAGCCTGAAGAGAAAAAAACTGATTTTTTATGGTTAAGAAAAACCTATCACTTTCATATAAACTCTTCTGTGTTTGATTTAATGTAACTAGTTAGAATTATACAAAATTTAGGATAAGAAGACATCACATTTTAACATTTGGTATACGAATCCAAAAGGAAACATTTGAATATTTCGGTATTCTTGCTCAGATATAATGCCAATTTTGGAAGTTTTATAATAAGTTTCAGTGTATATTTAGAATGATATCTTTTTATTGAATATTTTTTCATAATATATAATAAAATATTAGGGTTAGCATATGGTACTCTGTTTTTTGTATTTAATCTGAACAAATGTGGATATGAACATTTATTCCCTAAATAATTCTTAGATTGTAGCTTTTTATTGGGCTCATGATATTTTAAAAATCTGTTTTATTGGAAAGAGGAGTTACTGAATTTTTCCTGTTATAAAGCTTTATAGCCCATTTTTGAAAATAAAAATGTGTCATTATTGGACCATAGTAGAAAGGAAGGCTTTATAAGCTAAATTACCTGTGACTCAATATTGTTTTTTTATTCTCCAAATTAGTTGTTTGGCAGTATTTTAAAACAATTATCTTACTACAAAAGCAGTAACAGAAACTTTGCTGTATTTTTAAAAAGGAAACTTTGCATAAAAATGGAAAGTTTTTTTTAAATTGTCCAAGATCATTACACTAATTATTAAATGTTTAATATAAGTTTTATGTCATGAAATACTTGCAGTTTTTTTCTAAAATTCAAGTTAACTACCTTAATTGTGGGTGTTTTAATATTTAATAATTTGCTTTTAAATTTAATTAACCACTAACATTTCTTTAGAGAAAATTAAGAATAAATTTTGAAAGGCACACTGATTTTTAAAAATTATAGAAAGATTAGTAATTCAAAATTATTGCACCATTTTACACAAAATAAAGACAAGGATTAAGTATATCTGAAAAAGTATGACATAAGGCATTTTTCAATTCTACTCTACTGAATAATAGGTACCAGAAAATAAGATAGAGTTATTTTCTGTAATTCTTACCACTCAGATGTTTATTATTTTCTTTCAATGGATTATCTAGTTCTGCAGTGAATCATGTTATTTAAGATTTTTGATTATTGAAAGAGTGAATACTGTGCAAAGTAAAGTGACCAACATTATACCTATCAGGATGACAATTTACACTATGAGAACAGAAATAAACTCTGAATGTTTAAATGTGAATTTGAGTATACTAAGTTTTTAAACACTTGGGTATGCACAATGAATTAATAATAGTTTTGATTTGTTATTCAAAGAAGAACTTGTAAGCATGAATATGTTCTTTCAGATGTGTTTATATATAAATGTGTACTATAAGTGTATAAGCATGTAGGAGGGGAAATTTACCCCATGTGAAAGTGATGTGCCTCACCAGTTTATTTCACTGTTGTTTAAAGAAAACATTTAAATACTTACAACAATAGAGTGTATATAATAAACTCATAGCTTAACCTGGTATTATCAAATAAGAAAGAAGTCTGATAAACCTTGCTTTCATTGTGAAATAAAAGCAGTTCATTATTTTCTACTTCATGTCATAAGTAGGATGCTTTAGTTTAAAAGCTCTGATTCTCTGGAACTTCCCTCTGGAACTTTTTCCAGATCTCTCTTCCCTATTTTGATAGTGCTTAATTTGAAGGTAAAAATTGCTTATTTAATGGGTATACTGTTTTATAAAATATGTTTAATTTGGGCTTCAACTATTCTCCAATAAAAATACTTCCTTTTTTGCTATAAGTTATATTGAAATCACATTCATATTAGAAAATCCCAACATTAAAGATTTTAGTACTCTTTGAAAAATATTTGGGTAGAAAAATAAAGTTATATGCTCTTTTGGGAGAGAGAAGAATGATGTGTTTTATTATTTTCTCCTGTTGCTTCCTGTGGAATATTTAATAACCAAATAAAATTCTAAAAAAGTCTTAAAAAATTTAAACCTACTTTATATTAACAAATTAATAAATAAACATGTGAGATTTGTATGAAGAGTTAAGAAAATGTATGGTAGCCAAGGCAGAAGCTAGAGAATTCAGATAAAATATAAATTCCCTGATCAATTTTCTCTTCCATATTTATGCATCAATCAAAAAAAATAGTTTTTACATGACTTGCAAATTCCTCAGAGTTTCAATGAGCTATCAGATATATATATGCATATACATATATATATATACACATATATATGTAGTGTCAGTATATAAGCACTATATATATAGTGAGAGAGAGAGCTCACTCACTTTGTCCAAGACACCATAACCTTGGTGACATAGTGCTTCCTTATGAATCATTTCACATGAAAGTGTGACTTTCTCCAACTTAGATGTGGTTGATACTTTTTGATTTGAGTTTGATTTTAACTTACAAATTAATGTTTTTCCCCCTTTTTATCTGAGCTACTAGCGAAGGCAGGGCTTCTGGTAAATATCAAATGTCCTTTAACTTTCTCTTGTCTTATTCTTCTGGACACAGGGAACAATAGGTGAAAATAAACAAGGAAGAAGAACAAACAACCGCTGTGACTTCACTCGGACTTCCTCTGCTTTGGCTCTTGTCCTGCCTTAGTCAAGGGGAAATTTCACTCCAGATTTTGAGACTTGGTTTATGCTTGTTTATTGTCAAAGGATCTAAGTTTGGATAACACATTATGTGATCTCCTTATTAATAGACAAAACCCATGCCCATAAAATTTCTCAAATTCTTGGTAAATGGATAAAGAGCAGGTATATCTTTTCTGTATTGTGTAGTCAGTCATTTTATAATGACAGATTAAAATTCATTGGGAGACTGTGACGTCAAGTTAGTGGGCTAAACCTAGATATTATTATTAATTTGAAGAAATAGAATTAGAAAAAGTAGAATAACAATCTTGAATTATTGTTTCCAACTATTGGACATCTGGACTAAATGTCTTATAATTCTTTTTTTTAATTTTAAAAAAAAATTTGTTAGTTTCAGAATATTATGGGGGTGCAAACATTTTGGTTACATGTTAAATGTCTTTGCCTCGCCCAAGCCAGAGCTACAAGCATGCCCTTCCTTCATGTAGTGCACACTGTACCCATTAGTTGTGAGTTTACCCACCCCCACCAGCCCATTTCCACCTGACTGGCACCCAGTGAATATTACTTCCATGTGAGCACCTTAGTGTTGATCGGTTAGTATCAAGTTGATGGCGAGTACATGTGATGATACTTCACTTCAAATGTTATGCTCTAGCTCTACCCAGGATGATATAAGAGGTGCTAGTTTGCCATTGTTTTTTGTAGTTGAGTAATATTCCGTGGTATACATGTACCACATTTTATTAATCCACTCATATATTTATGGGCACTTGGGTTGTTTTCATGTTTTTGCAATTGTGAATTGTGCTGCTATATACATTCAAGTGCAAATGTCTTTATTATAGAATTGTCTTTTTTTCCTTTGTGTAGATGCCTAGTAGCGCAATCGCTGGATCAAATGGTATATCTATTTTTAATTCTTTGAGATATTTCCAAATTACTTTCCACAGGGGTTCTATGTAATTTTTATGTGACTTGATGACTGCTATGCTTTTCTCTATACTTTAGACTCTACATTGGATACATGTTTAAAGTCTGCTATTAAGTATCACCACTGTGGAACAAGAGGTAACTATTTGACAAAGTGTTCTGGATATTTAAAAGACAATGGAGAATCTAATAAGTGAAAATTATATCTCTAAAGAACTTTCCTAACATGTCTTTTACCTGACATCTGTGTCCTTCTTCAGAAATTGGTCTAGGCTGAAGGGTGTTGACTTGAACAAGGTTATACACACTCCTGGGCAACCTATATTTAATGACAAGCTAATAAAAGGATATAAAGTACCACTAACCTTGTCTGAGTTGTTACAACTTTGATGATACATTCCAACTCTTTTTAGGATCAATTGAACTATCTATTGGAAATACATCCCAATTCAATTACCCCAAGTTCAATTCTGCTTCCACTCCCTAATAAACATCTTTTACTGAGATCTCAGAGCATGTTTCCCAGGCAACTACAATAGAGTAGTTCTTTTTCTCTCCATGATTAGTAGCAAAATGGCCCTTAGGAGGACAAGAAATGAGTAGAAAATCTAACATGCAAAGGTCATTCTTATGATACCAATTTAATATCTTTTCAAGCGTTTTCCCATTCATTCATCAGATCCCTAATAAGGACTTCCTATGTGCCAAGTGCCTCACTAAATTTTGAGCAATATGCTAACTATGTCACATTAGATTCTTGTCTACAAACCTTGAGTAGATTTCTGGTTCTGCCCTGCATATTTGGTTCATTTTTAGTCCACTCATTTCGCTACTTTCTAGGCCTGCTCCACATTGTGTCCTCTGCCATCAAATCTCTACCATATCTTCCCCTCCTCTTCACTCTTATGCTCATTTCCTCTTTTATTGAAAAAATAAAAGCAATCAAATGAGAACCTTGCAAATTTCCACCAGGACATTCACATATAAAAGCATTTCAACCCAAAAATAAATTCTGCCTTTCTGCTTAAAGCTATACCTGGACTCACAGGACTCCCACCTAAGGAAAATCCCTTTATTTATGTTTGAATCTCACTGCCCCCCTTGTTGAAGTCCTCACTCTCAGTATCTCTCTCAATTCTATATCATAACATTTTTTCCTTAATGTTACCATCAGCATACAAATATAATGTCATTTCTCCCATTAAAAAAGAAATTTCACTTTCCCTAACAGTGTATTCCCATAGTGTCTCCAAATACATTCATATCTTCCTCTCTCAAATTCATTCTAGCTGAGTTTTTACCCAACCAGTTCATCAAAATCAGTCTTGTTAAAATCATCAGATTATATACTTTACTCAATCCAGTGTTCAATTCTCAGTCATTCTGGAAATATTATTTATATTTAAATAATTTTTCACTTCCTTTTACTAAAAATAAAACAAAATAAATATCATTTTAGATTCAAGGACATCACATCTTTTGTTACTTTTTTTTAATTTCAACATATTACGGGGGTACACATGTTTAGGTTACATATATTGCCCCACCTGGGTCAGAGCTTCATGCAGGTCCATTCCCCAGATGGTGCTCATGCACCCATTAGGTGTGACTATACCCATCCCCTCCTCCCCCCTCCCACCTGCCCGACACCCAGTGAATGTGACTCCAACATGTGCCCTTAAGTGTTGGTCAGTTAAGTCAGTTAATACCAATTTGGTGAGTACATATGGTGCTTGTTTTCCATCCTTGTGGGGGAAAAAAAAAAGGAAGCTCAGAAAAATGGAGGATAGAATTGCCTTGGTTAGGAAATATTATTCATTATATTAGTTGTGGAAGAAGGTGAAGGAAATCAATTTGCAAATGCATCATGTATGACTAAAGCAACTAAAGCTTTACCAAAGAAGATATAAGACCAGAGCATTAGTTGCTGAGGCAAAACCCATCATGTCTAGGTGAATTTTGTTGTTATATCTTTAATGAAGATGTTTCAGTTATCTGATGTGACTCTGATCGCATAAGCACCTTAAAAATATTCAAAATTATCTTAAAGTTCTCTTCTCATTCCCATTCCAATTATTTCAGTATTTCACATAATACTGTAAATGTCTTTGACATATAGCCTCAGTTTTTTAAAAACTTTCTAAAAATTCTTGTCCAAAACTCCATTTAATTTCACAGATTTTGATCTTGCCTTTGTATTCACTATCAAACTCAAAGGTCAAATGGATAAAACATCATTTCCTTGAGGAGAGGTGGAAAACAAACACTGAGCATAATTATATGTGAATATTTTATGGTTAATTGTTGTATAAATATGTTACATCAAATATAAAACATTTATATGTTATTATATAGACTCTCAATTGAGTGTGTGCAATGTATTTATAATATATATAATATATTTGTTCATATGTAATAAAAAAAGAAATCAATGTCCATGTCTTAACCTTGGTTTCCCACTAAACAAAAATCTGGGGGACAAAAGCTTATTTATTACATACACACTTCCAGGGAAATAAGAGTAAGGGAAAAATGAGGGAATCATGGAGGAAGTGGAACACTAAAAAGATGTATTTTCAAACCAAGCACAAATTGACTAGAGACTATATCTATAATTTTTTCAGAACAGTCCATCTAGAGGGAATAAGGGCAAAGAATTTACCCTGGAGTCCTATTGCCTACTGGGCAAATTTGTTGTTGCTGTTGTTTTTTCCATAGTATGTTACTCTACATACATCTAGATTGCACATGCCTGTGTGTGCTAGAGGCTGATTGATGTATCACACCATGATGTCAAACAGAACATCCTGGTGCAAAAGGCAAGAGTTGCTTGAAGTGGATTTGAGGTGAAGCACCATTCCGAACCCAGTCAGATTTGGTCAGTGCAATGACTGGTGAACCAAAGTAAGTATATGAAGGTCCCAGAGGCAGATGAGATAGAGTGGAGCTGAAGATGTGCATGAGAGATAGTTGATACAAAAGAAAATTATATCAGTTTCTACAAAGAGGGGTTCTTTTCTATAGTACCATTTAAGATTGTAAAAATAGGATGAGATAAAAAATAACCAATTTAATAGAATTTTTATTAAAATTAACCACAAAATCCCCACTGAGTTAATTTTTATATAACCAGTATGAGCCATTTTAAACAATATGAAAAAATTCCCAGAGAGATTAATTGACCCAGCTAAAGCCCCATAGCTATTTTGTGGCAAAATAGACTAAAGTTTATGTATTTTCTACTCTGCTCCCCTAATCAATCTTAAACTAGGAAAATGCATCTTGGCTTTAGGAAATGTACGCAGATCTTTTACTACTTCTCCCTTCCAGAGATAAAATCTAATATCTCCACCTCAAGTGTGAGCCAAAAGTAATAATGCGTGACTTTTGAGACTAGGTCATAAGAAGCACTGCAGCCTCCTATTTGAGCTGGCTTTCTCTGGCTCACTAACTTTAGAGGAGGCCACGTGCCAGATTAAGAATAGGCTCAGGCAACTCACGGAAAGGCCCATAGTGGAAGGAACTGAGGGCTCCAGTGAGCCTTCTTGGGTGTGGATCCTTTATCCCTGCTCAAGCTCTTCATGTGATTCTAACATCCTGACTGCACCTTGAGAGACACTGAGTCAAAACCAAGTCAGAACTAAGCTGCTCCTAATAGCCTTATCTTCAGAAACTGTTAAGTAATAAATGTGTATTATTTTAAAATGTTCGAGGTAATTTGTTATGCTGCAATAGAATGCTAATACATTTGTGCATAACATTACTTGAGATGTTTTTCTCTTCTACATCAATCCTATACAGGAGTCCAAAAACACATTATTCCTCATATAAAATGTTCATTACCACGGAAGACTTGCTTTAAGCTGTGGCCTTAAAAATACTGTTTTATTTTAATTTACTTACTTTTTCCCAGGCTTATAGACCCATCTACACACATGTTCTGAACAAGTCCTTCTTGCTCAGTACACACCTAGTTGCATTTAACCTGGGTTCTCTATCTGGATTTCTTCTTACTTCTACCCTTCTCTGATGTTTTTCACACATGTATTTGTTATAGTCAGCTATTTCTCTGGATTCTATTCTCTTGTCCATAATTCCTTCTACTGTGTCCACCTTTTTTCAACATATTTTAATTTGAAATCTCAGAATACATATATATAAGTTAAATGTTCTCAGATCATTCAAGACTATTAATCTCAAATTGAGTTTAAGAAAAATATAATGTAAAACATACTTATTTTAAGGATAATTTATAAAATGACTTATGTTTAAACTATGTTGTCATTATATATATAATAAAATATTGATTGAAATTGACTATATGTGAGTTCTACTTAGTTTAAGAATGCACTGTCATTCTTTAAGTATTTTCCCCCAAAACTAAATAGCATGAAATGACAGCTGCTATTTACCTCAATTGTGCTTCTATTTAACCTGAAATTCTTGCAAACTGTACATATATGATACATATACAATATATATAACATAGTACACATATGGTATATATATGAAAGAGAGGTAGAAAGAGGGAGAGGGTCACATATTTGATCTGTGTATTCTAATGTGCTCAGAAGAAAGGTAAAGAACAGACATTGAAAAATTCCTATTTCCTACATGTTAAATTTTAGAAGTTCTTAGTAGGAAGCCAAACTCAAACATTTGATTTGCAGTTTAAATGATTTTTTTTTCTTTATAATTTTTTTTTATTGGGGGAAAACTACAAAGCATTTACAGTACAATGTTTACAGTCACAATTTGTAGTGAGCTGATTTCCCAAAATATATTACCACTCAAGTTGACTTATCTTGTTACATTCAAAAACCTACTCTGTCAAA
>CAUYRT010002641.1:0-19284 GCA_963574885.1 Lepilemur ruficaudatus
TCCCTTTATTATACTGTCCATGGGATCTATAATGATGGTCCCTCTAATTTCTGATATTAGTAATTGATATCTTATCTTTGTATTAGTCTTGCTAGAGGCTTATCAATTTTATAGATCCCTTCAAAGAATTAAAAAAAAAAATAAAATAAAATAAAATAAAACAAAGCACCGAGAATCTGTTTCAATCCCCTGGTCTAAAAGGCCCAGCTCCCCAGCTACCACCAAGACAGAGGGGTCTGCAGTTGGCACAACTATAGTATTTTGGCTTCAGTCCAACTAAACCAAGACAGAAAGCAACAGTAGACGCCCCCTCAGCAGCTTGTGAGGCCAGCGGGTGGCCTCCACCCAGCCCCAAGCAGTCGAGCTGTCCACAGAAGGCACCACTGGCAGGGACAGTGGGAATGCCTGGGCACCCATGGAAGGCCTAGGGCACGAGCAGGAGGCAACCCCCGCAGACAAGACATTCATCACATCACACTGGGGTTTTGATTTACTCCCAGTTAGACTGAGACTGGCTCCTGCTGGCAAAGGGCTTGCTGGACTCTGACTACAAAGAAATGAGATAATAATTAATACCTGCAACTCCTTAAACACACTCTGAAGAACTTTTTGCAAAAGCAGAAGTTAGGTAATCCTGGAAGAAAAAGTGAAAGTATGTGGGAACCTGAGGAAAAAACCATCAAGAACATCTTGATGCTATTTATCAAACAAAAGGCAGAAATTAGCACTTACAACAGAATTCTGAAAAGAAACTAAAAATTCAGAATGCTCAACCCACTGCAGTTAGAGCAGGAGGGCTGGCGAGCCCAGGCGGCATGTGCCGTCCACTTGTGATGGAGATGGGTGGGTTGGGGACACGGACTACTGGAGCGTGGCCAGCACTGAGCATCCTCTAAGGCCACAACTACCACGGGCCCAGTTTCCCATCACCCTTCAGAGAAGGGACTCTAGAAGCATTTGTTAGGTGGGTGGGAGGAATGAGGATTAACATCATCAGAACTTTTATTCAGTGATTCTTCCAACGACCCATGAACAGATGATTACACCTTAAAGACATGAAACGCTGGTTAGTGGCCATCACAGCCTCTGTGTAGACTGGTACCAGGACCTCAATTCTCGTTCCTCACATCAGCTGCAGTATCACCAGTATATTTACTACTCACCCAAATCACACTGCATCAGCTTATTAAACACTAGGGATTCCACTTTGAAAGAAGAAATAGGAGCTTGTAAGTCATTCCCTATGGCTTTGACCACATGGAGTCTGGACTGTTCTACCTTCAACTGAGATTCTAACACTCAGAGAAAGCTGTACGAGTTCAGGATTTTCTCTATGCAGCGAGCAGAGAAATTTGACTGAGTCACAACATGGCTGGCATAAAAAGAGCTTAACTGAAATCTCTCAACAGCAAGAGTGAGCAGCAAGAATAAAAACCAAGATAAGTTAAAGTATATTTAAACCTTTAACTTCCTTCATTAACTATTTATCCAGTGTCTACTATATGCAAAGCCCATGCCAGGCAAAAAGATGTCTGAATCAAGGTCATTTTTTAATTCCAAAGTATAGAAAGTTGTTCTTGTTAAAAGGAAACAGAGCATTTTAAGCATGGACATACCCACTCAGATGTAAATCCAGACATCCATCTTATTTTGAAGACCCTAATTTTACACAGGTACATTGGGAGAAGAAATAGCAAACAAGAGGACAGTTCAACCATATCAATGTTTACCATGCCTCAACTTCGATGCAGGAACATTGAGATTGTATGTTATTTCAGGGCAAAACTTAAAGATAGCTTTCCTGGTTTTGATTACACATAATGTGTGCCTTGTGGAAGACACAGATAATACCTTCCACTGAATAACTTCCGATGGATGGAACTAAAATTACACTCAGACAGGACTGACTTAGAAAACCACATACAAAAAAAGCAGAGATTGTGACTTTTGAGAGTGAACCTTATAATGTCATGACAGTCCAGATTATTTTAGTTCCAAGATTCTTAATGGCTTAGATTGCTACTTGGTTTAAGGTGACTTCATCACAGAGATAGGAAATACTTGCTTCACTCTAGCAATAAAGGGCAGGTAGGCTCGGGTGGGCAGATTGTTCACGGGAGCAGCTGAGGTCACAGGTCCAACGAACACACAGGCAGTTTGGCTTTGCTCAGGAAAAACTGCCTCCACTATCCACAAATCACACCCCTCACTGCAGTCCACATGCTGTTAGGGAAATTGAAAGTCCAGTCACAGACTGGGAGAAGATGTGTGTAAAACACAACTGATAAAGGATTTGTATTCAGAATATACAAAGAACTCTCAAAACTCAATAATAACAATCCAATAAAAATATGGGCAAAAGATCTGAACAGACTTCTCACCAAGGAAGACATACTGATGGCAAATAATCACATTAAAAATGTTCAACATTGTCAGTCATTAGAGAAATGCAAATTAAAACCACAATTACATACCATTACACACCTATTAAAGTGGCTAAAGTAAAAAGAAGAAAACAAAACAAAAATTACAATACCAAGGCTGGTGAGAATGCACATGACCAAGCAGTACCACTCCTGGGTTTCACTCAAGAGAAATGAAAACACACGTCCATGCAAAAGCCTGTCTCTGAAAGTTTAGAATAGATTTTTAAACAGCTGCCCCAAAGTGGAAACAGCCCAAATGGCCTTCAATCAGCAAGCGAATAAACTTGCTGTGGCAATTTACACGAGGGAGCACTGCTGGCAACAGAAAAGAGCAAACTACTGATACCTGCCACAGATGGATGAATTGCAAATAATGAGAAGGAAGCGAGACTCAGCAGTCCACACACTCATGATTCCCCTCCTGTAACAGCATTCTGGTAAAGGCAGATAGCAGCTCAGGAGCTGCCAGGGCCTGGAGAACAGGCAGAGGTGATACAAGCGGGCACAAGGGGGCTCTTGGGAGACAGAAATGTTCTGCATCTTCATTGTGGTGATGGTTGCATGACTGCGTTTGTCAAAAATCACAGAACTGTATGCAGAGAAGGGTGAATTTTACTGTATGTAATTTGCCCCTCTATAAAGCTGAGTTTAAAACAGTAAGAGACTTCTATATGTGCACACCCATGTTCACAGCAGCACGGTATACATTAGCCAAAAGACAAAAGCAACCCAAGTATCTATTGACAGGTGCATGGATACACAAAATGTGGAATATACACAGAATGGAATATTATCCAGCCTTAAAAAGGAAGGAAATTCTGACAAACACTACAACATGGAAGAACCTTGAGGACATTACACTAAGTGAAATTAGCCAGTCGCAAAGGAACAAATCCTGTAGGATTGCTCCTGTGAGGTATTTAGTGTTGTCAGAGCCATAGATACAGGAAGTAGAATGTGGGTACCAGGCGCTAGGGGAGGGGATGGGGAGTTAATGTCTCATGGGGACAGAGCTTCAGTTTTTTTCAGTTTTACAAAATGAAAAGAGTTCTGGAGACGATGGTGGTGACAATAGGACCACAGTATAAATGTAGTATAATAATACTAATACACTGAACTGGACACTTAAAATGGTTAATATAGTAAATTTTATATTATGTATATTTTATCACAATTTTAAAAAATGTTAAATGTAGGCAAAAGATTTTCAGAAAATCTTAGAAAAGACTTCACGCTGAGTGTGGTGGCTCATGCCTATAATCCTAGCACTTTGGGAGGCCAAGGCAGGAGGATGCTTGAGCCCAGGAGTTTGAGACCAGCCTGGGCAATAGCAAAACTTCATCTCTACAAAAAATAAAAAAAATTAGTTGGGCATGGTGGCATATGCCTGTAGTCCCAGCTACTCGGGAGGCATGAGGATTGCTGAAGTCCAAGAGTTTGAGGTTGTAGTGAGATGTGATGATGCCACTGTACTCTAGCCCAAGTGAAAGAGCAAGACCCAGTCAAAAAGAAAGAAAGAAAGAAAGAAAGGAAGGAAGGAAGGAAGGAAGGAAGGAAGGAAGGAAGGAAGGAAGGAAGGGACAAGATTTCAGAAATCTGCAAGTCTGGCCTCCTCATTTTAAAGATGGGGAAACAGAGGCTCATCAAGAAGGAAAATGGAAAATTTGCTCACGATCGTGTGGCTAAGCAAAGGCAGAGTTCAAAGGGGAATGTGGGTTCCTGTCTCATTACCCAAAACTCTTTTTACTGGAAGTCAGGTCTCTAAGCCAGATGCCAGCTGTCAGTGATAAATCAAGTGAGGAAATTACCTGCTGTGAGTCATATGTGTGAAATACACGCAGGGCACATACAAAGACAATAGGAAACCACCTGGGTCGAGGTTGGGCAGGATGGAAAAGGAAGATCCACAGGCTGACGTTAACCAAAGGATTTTCCCACATTCCTATCAGTGTCATCTACCATGATGACATCCACACAACTGGGTCACCCAGGACATTTTCATATAATCAGACTTTACAGACCTAGCTGTAATTTTTTTTTTTTTTAGTTTATATATTTTTGGCACATGCGGAACTCACCTTGCTCTTTTCCATTACACATAGTAATTCCGTTTTCTGTAACACCCTCCCCATCTGAGCTGGGTCTCTCTGAAGACAATTTCTGTAGGGACAGAAAGGGTTAAGTTATCTTACAATGGCCACACTGGTGAAGAGCTGTGTAAAAGTTAAAAGTTATCTCAAAGGGAAAGAAAGTGTGAACCAAATTCACAACAATCAAGTAGTCAGGGCTTATGTGTAACAAAGACTAGCTGGTTAGGTTGCTAGGAAAGCGTTACAAACATCCAAAAATACAAAGAAAAAACTCATGGAGGTTATATTATACTAACACACATATTGTACCCTGCCTATTTCATTCAAATCACCTTTTCTTGTAAATAAGTTTGAAAAATATTAAGATTACAAAACATATGCCCCCACCATGTATATTATCCTGCAGAAGTAAAAATCCCATCATCTGTTTAATTTCTTCCTGCCATTCACCAATAATTGGGTGTCACAAATTTGCTTGTAACAGAAACAGAACATATAAGGACAGTACCAAAACCCTCAAGGGGGAGGGAACACTTGTCATTATTTCAGTCCCAATATCCGGGTTTAATGAGCATAATTAGGATTCCATGTTAGGATCTGAGTGAGACACAGCATTTACAACTACACTCCTCCCACTCCTGCCCAAGGACCTGTGGGGCCACAATGGGGGAGCAGCCTCCGTATGCCCTCCTCAGACCCTCTGATTATGCCCCAGTGCCTCAGACACTGGCCAGCTGGAATCAGATCAAACACGTGGATGACCCTCAGGGCACAAAGGAACATGCATGTTTAACTCAGAACACGAGGACCAGGCAATATCAGCCAAGGATGGCAGGCAGGTGTCTGCAATCCGGCATGATCTACAGGAAAGAGTTAGTGCCAATTGCTTGGAAGCCAAGTTGCAGTGGTCTGATGGCCTAGAGCCAGCACTGACCTGGCTCTCAAGCCAGGAAGCATCCATGGGATCCAGGGCAGCCGGCCTGGCCAGGTGCTAACAGTACCACCTCAGAAACCAAAGAGAAGCAAAGGACAATCGCCAATTCCGATGTGAGTGTGTGAAAGACGAACTTGGAGGCACCGTGATGGGAAACAAAATTGGACCAACCTTTTGGGAAAGCAATTTGATTAGCAACATGAATCAAAATCTTAAAAAAGAAAACACTTCTTATCCTTTAGTCAAGTAATTCAGCTTGCAGGAGTCTACTCTCAGGTAACAGACACAGAAGCAGTAAAGATTTATGCAAAAGATGTCAAGTACTATTTTATTTATATGGCCTAACAAAGAAAAAAAAACAGCCTAATTCAGGGGAGGGAATATTTATATAAGTGATAGTAGAGTTTTGATATTAAGCTGATGAAAATACAAAAATGCTTGTTGCTTGTTATGGGGTTTTTAAAACCTGGAAAACTGCTAATAATAGAAAGGTAAGTGAAAAAAAGCATATAAGAAATTTTATGCATAAGCTTACCCAAACTGTAAAAGCTGTTCCTTTTATCCCCCTGCCAGTGAACAGATATTTTTTTGTCTATCCTTGCGTTATCAGCGTTCTCCAGAGGAACAGAACTGATGGGATGTATGTCTGAAGAAAGAGTTCTATTATAAAGAATTGGCTCACACGATTATGGACGATACAAGGAAAAAAGTGGTTAGAAATTCAGAGACCGTTAAAAGGAGTTGCCTCCTCTATGTGGTGGACTTATAAATGATTTTTTCTACCTATTTGTTTCTCTGAACTTTCTGAATTTTCCACAGTGGAGCAGGTATTGGTTTTATAGTTAAGAAAGTAAGGGTTGTTCTATCACAATATCAGGATGAGGATTGTGATGGTTACTTTTATGTGTCAAGTAGGAGGGTGTTTCCAGATGAGATTAAGATTTAAATCAGTGAACACTGAGTTCACTGCCCTCCCTACTGTGAGTGGGCCTCATCCAATCGTTCAAGGCCTGAGTAGAACAAAAACACCAGCCTCCCCATACAAGAGGGGATGCTCCAGCAGACTGCCCTCAGACCTCATGTGCACCATCAGCTCTCCCGGAGCTCTGCCTGCAGGCCTATGCTGGAGATTTGGGACTTGCACCCTCCATCACCGTGTGAGCCAGTCCCTCATAATAGATCTCTTTTTACACAGATAACACATCTCATGGACTCTTTTCCTCCAGAGAACGCTGACTAATATAAGGACAGACAAAAAACAATCTGCCTGTTCGTGGGCAGGCGGTAAAGGCAGATAGCTCAGAAAGCTCCTGGGACACAAGCTACTGGCAGAAGATCTCATGGCAGGAAGCCAGGGGTCTCCAAGGAAATGGCATCAGTCACACGTAGACAGATAAAATACAATCAGAGCGGAGCATGTGCCCAACAGCGATGGGTTCTGCACATTTCTGGCAAGAAGGGGTGTACAGATGACAGGCCACCCCCCAACCACTGTGCTCTTCCTCTGCCTTCTGATAAGCAAAATGAGTACACTGCAGAGGGAGCAGGGGGTATCTCCTGGTCTGTTAGGAATAAGCCTTTGGGAAGGTACATTTATGAAGCACCTGCTGTATCCCAGAAGTAGACAGACTTGCATTCAGATATCAATCTTGCCATTTAATAGCTATGTGACTTTGAACAAGGCCCTTCACACCTTTAATCCATTTCTTCATCCATAGCTGGAAATAATTTACTACATAATCTGTGAAACGTCTTTAAGCTTAGTACAAACTCAGAAGTTAAAATGGACGGGAAGCAAAATTCTATTTTTTCTTTTTTTCTTTTCCACCTGGAAGTGCTGAAATTCTCAGAGAATGTTATTAAAACTTTGAGGGAGACCTAAATCAACTGCAAGGTTATTATTCCCAGAAAGAACAATGCCGTTACCTTCTCTAGTTCTGCCTTGTGCACCGGGGAGCTTGGCGGAGGAGGGCATTCTGAATCTGCAGGTCCACTGCAGCCGCTGTAGGCTTCTTTGATCACCTATGAAAAGCACAGACATCTTTTGAGTGTGCGCAAAGGCAAAGACACTTAAACTAGGGCTCCCACGAGGTGCACAGAGGCATATGGTGTGGCAGGGAAATGCATGGGAACAAATGCACCTGGCTCAGAGTTCCAGGATGCCAGGTGTTCATTTGTTCACTTACTCTCTCACTCATCCACCAAATGTCTACCCAACGCTGGAACTGACATAGAAAAACAATGCATTTGACGTTCCTGCTCACAGAGTTTCAATCCATGTCATTTAGGTATCACCATAAATAATAAGTGTTACCAAAAACATGTAGGGAATATAAGACAGCAGTAAGTGCTACAAACAATAAAAGATAGTGCTTTAACGAAATGGTGGATGGCTACTTAGATCAGGAGCCCTGGGGGGCCTTACTGTAATGACATTTAAGGGTCCAGGCATGTGAAGAGCTGGCGGAAAAGGGTTCTAGGCAAGAGAACAGCTGGTGCAAAGGCCCTGTGGTGGGTGTGAGGTGTGTGAGGAAACCAGAGTGCCACGTGGCAGGAGGGCAGGGGAGAAAGGGGCAGGAGATGAGGTGGGGGCAGCTGGCTGGAGGCAGATCACGTAGTGCCTTCAGGCCCAAGGGGGAGAGATCCAAAGGGCACTTCAAGGAGAGGGGCAGGACTCAAGAGCATGGGCACAGGGCCTCCTGCATGGGTGTAACCCTGGCTGTCACCTTGGGCAAACCAACTGCCGGTACTTTAATTCCCCGTCTGAACAGGGCAGATGCCACAGCACCTGCCTTCTGAAGAAGGCAAAATGCCTGAGACAGAGCCTAAAACACAACAATACTCAATTATAAGATGGTTGTAGAAGACACTACTTGTTGTGGGAAGAGTTACACTGGAGCAGATAAGAAAGCGCAGAGAAATGAGTTAGAGGCCATTGTTGCTATAGCTGTTCAGATGCTACATGGGCTGGAGCTGCTGCAGTGCAGGCAGGTACGGGAGGGGAGTCGGGGCAGAGTGCCAGCCTTGCTGAGGAACCAGACTTGGGGCTGAGGGAAAAGAGGCAACTCCAAGGTGACTCCAGGATTTCTGTTCCTGGCAACTGGGCAGTGAAGTCTATTCAGAGGAGGACAGTAGAGAAGCAGGTGGGTGGATATGTATGTTCAAACCACAGTCACTGCCATCACTGCTAACACCACTATTACTGTGAGCACCTTACAGCTTACATTAAGATCTCAGAACACGATTCCAGGCTAGACTTAGGGGTGCTCGTCAGCCTGTAGGTCATGATTCTGGGCACAAGTGGCCTTCCAGGCCACCCCTGCACACAGTCACCCACTTGTTTCCCCAATCATTCCAGAGCTCATATAATGCCCAGGTGTGGGTCTGGTCACTGTGCCTAGGCAGCAAATGAGCCAGACAAGAGTCCAGCACCTGTGACACATTCTTGCAACTGAAAAGTTAGCAGGCACATTTTTCAAAATGTCTTCAATTCTTTTTTGGACCTAGGCTGCAATTTGAGTTAAACTCTAGCTCCTTCTGGGCAAAAAGGAAATGCCAAAGTCCTAGATATATGTATAGCAATTTTGCAATTTGACCTCAACAGACATATCCAAATTCACTCGGCTTGCACTGGCGTTGGGATTAGAGCCAATGACTGACAAAAGACCAGGATCGTGTTTCCAGCCATTCTACTGCTCAGCTGATGTCCACTAAATAAGAAAAAAAAGAAAATGAAAGAAGAAAGCCAGAGAGCTTGGGGCAATGTTTTCTCCTTGTTAATTCCAAGGTGCGGAAGCAGGACCAAAGGCAATGCTCAGTCCAGTGAGCTGTGCCTTCTAACCACATCAGATCTCTCTTCACTAGAATCTCTCACCTTCATGACAATTTCACCATTGCTTTTCTGTCTTTATTCCCTCATTCGCCCCAATGTGCTTATTAAGTCTTCTATTGACAAAGCAAATTTTTACTTGATTTGAGGACAAGGCTTTGTCTTTTCTCTAGGGAAAGAGTGTTAATAAAATGGAAAACTCCTGAGCTTCTGTGACAAACAGACCTGGGTTTAAACCCCAGTTCTACCACTTGCCCAACATGTGCAGCTGAGCAGTTGAGTCTCTGAGCTTCACTTTCCTCATCAGTGACACATACAAAAGAACACCTAAGGGGTCACAGTGCAAATGAAATGATAAAACAAAATGTTAAGTATCCAGCCCAGTACTTCTCCCGTAACAGGTATTAGTAAACCTAAAATCTTTCCCCATGATTATAGTGTTAAATAAATGAAAATGTCTTTCAGTTACACAAACAAAGCTGAACTTGACAAGTTCTTCATTTTATTCCATACAACAGCCTGCACAATCCTATGATCTCTGGCAAAAGCTTTTTATTCAAAATACAGTTGTCTTCTTTCTCCTTTTCTTTTTTTTGTTAGTGAGGGAAGAACCAACAAAGTACTTCGGCAGTACCACTGCAATTATCCCTGCTGGCCATGGGGTGTGGGGAGGGCTGTGTGAGCAGTGTCTTCTGGAGGAGGTTGCAAAATGGGGACAACCCTCAGACTCAGCCTGGCCCACGTCCAGAAGCCCTCTCTGGCCCTCCCATGTGGTGGACACGGTACGCACGTGCCCACAGACGGCCTCGTGCCCATCTGTCAAGACAGTCATGCAGGTCTGTGTCTTCCAAGCCGTGCTCGTGAGGACAGAGGGGCTGTGCCTTGCTTACACCAGTGATTAAAAAAAAAAAAAGGCTGATTAAAGGGAGAAAAAGAATGAGGAAATAAAGAAATAAATTGGATTTGAGATTTTCTATGAGGGAAAACAAGTGAGTGAAGGAGAAACAAAAGGAAAGAAACTGGGCCATCATTAAAATAAGAAGAGCCTCATGACAAAGTTTCCCAGTCCTCAGCACTGATTTCTGAAATCCTCAGTAGCAGGGGAAAGTATTTGTGAAAAAAAAAAAAGGCAAATCAATAAAAGCCACCTGGCATATACACATTCAAACTTCCACATCCCACCCTGACACACTGCCCTGCTAGCCTCGCGGGCGCCCTCCCTCTCCTGTTCTGCCAGGGCCCGCAGGTCCAGCAGTCAGATGGGGTGGTCTAGCTGTTAGCGATAACTCACACTGTAGCCTGTTTGAGAAGCTTTTTCTGATAAACCCAGCCATATAATCTGAATGCTTAGAACACTGCACTCAGACAAATTATACACTCTTATTCTTCATTATTAATTTTTCTCCCAGCTCGCGCTCAAATTCCTCCTGGAGAGTAACAGTGTTTCCAACAGTGCTTAGGAAGATGGGCACACACCAGACCAGCCCAGAGCCCAACACCAACATGGGGCAGGACTGGGGGTTCCTCATGGCATCATGAGATTATTCACGCTCCCCTAGACTAAACAGTAATTATGTCCAGGGTATGAAGAAAGGCATTGGTAAAAAGATCAATTAGCATGAACCAGTCTTTATTACCATGGATTTTTTTCAACCAGTTACAGAGATCAGGTTATTTTCATAAAACTGTCTTTCTACGCTGTCTCCATTTATTGCCAAATTGTACCCGAAGAGTTAATTCAGGAGTCATAAATAAAAGGCTTATCACTCAAATCCTTTCAATAGCTACAAATGAGGGTTTATAACAATACCTTTCTATTTAAAGAATCATGTTGTATGAGAGCTTCAGCATGTATTTAAGAAAACTAGATCCAAATTCGGAATCAGAAATCTTCTAAAAAACAAATTGTTATATGTTTTGTGGTAGTTTTGTTTGCTTTTAACTTGAGCCCTCAACTCGAGAAACACAATCTCTGCACATTTTTTAAGGAAACCTAACCACTTCATTTCTGGGAATACTGGCTCTCGTCTTCTGTTTGACCCCTACACAACGGCTCATGTTTTCAACATCTGTGCACACACACACACACACACGCAGAGTCAGTTAATTTTGGCAAGAGCTGCTGCTGGTAATGGAAGTTGCAGGCAGAAAGGAGAAACAAATTTGGCAGCAATTCTTGAAGAAGTATGTGCAAAGTCATGCCCTGGTTAAACACAGCCCTCATGTTTGTCATACTTGACAAAGGGTATATATATGTGACTTCATTAAAAGATTTTTAATTATTACACTAAAGCTGTGTTTCAAAATATCAAAAGTCTGGATCATCAGTTTTGAACAATGTGGGATAATAGTTTATATTAATAAAAGGCTTTTATTAACATAACTTTTACAAATAAAAGACTTAATGTGGGATAATACCAGTTCATATTAATAAAAGAATTGGCATTTGTTTTACAAAACAATTGATATGAGAGAGTTGTTAAAGCTTTTACAGAAATCATAAAAGTGGCATTATTAATAATACCATTTATATACTTTATTATATTTTTTTACTTTATTATATTATAAAACTTTATTATAGTTTTAAGAGTATATTTACATCATTTTTTATTCTACCTCTTTGATAATTCTGGTAATTATTATTTTCATTTGATAGATAAATGGGAAAGAGTTTGTTGACCCAAAATATCATGAGTTAAATGCATTCCAGGAACATATCCTAGATTTCCAGACTCTTCACTCAGAGTCTGAGATTTACAGACTCAGGAAGGCTCAGTAAACCTGAGGACACTAAACTAAAAGCCTCTGCCCAAGCTGAAACACAACAAAAGAGTGATGGAAAACAGAGGAGTATCAAGAAATCCATAGGAAAATATCAAAGGACCTAATATATATCTATGAATGGAATTTCAAAAGGAGACAAGAGAAAAAAAATTGAGGCAGAAAAAAGTGTTTGAAGAGAAAATGGCCAAAAACATTCCAAAAGTAAGGAAAGGCATCAACCCACAGAACCAAGGAGCTCAACAAACACCAAGAAAGACAGAAACCAATAAAACTTCACCTACACACCTCACAGTGAACTGCTGAAAACCAGGACTGCCTATGAAGACAGATTTGGCTATATATCAAAATTATGAATGCTTACAGCCTTCACACAAGCAATTACTCTTTCTGGGAATTTAGCCTACAAACTAGCAAAAGTATGAAATGATATATGCATAGGGTTACTTATTAATAATATAAAATTTTCTGTCATATCAAAAGACTGAAAATAACCTAATGTCTATGAATGGGAGACAGATTTTTTTTAAGTATGGTCTATTTATACAATGAAATGCTATATACCGTTTCAAAAAAAGAGAAAGCGCTCTATTCCCAAAATTGCTAAGATCTCCAAGATACTTTGCTTGAGTGAAGAAAACCAGGTACAGAATGCTGCACCTTTTCTATGGGCAGGTGAGAGGAATTTGCAGGCACACGTACACAGAAACTCTGAAACGAGACACACAAAAGAAGACTGTTCTCCTGCACTGCTGGTAGAAGTGCAGAAAACAATTTGACAAAATCTAGTGATGCTGAAGATGTGAATCTCCTAAACCCAGCAATTCCAATGTCAGGTATCCAAGGTACCCATCCCAGAGAAGCCACAAGCGTGAGACCAAGGGACATGTGGCGAGAACACTCACGGCAATGCAGCCTGTGGTAGAAGAGGGTGTGAACACACTAAGTGGCCATCAGCAGGAGAACGGATGTAAAACAGTTCTGAGTGAAAAGAACACCCGCAGGATACATGGAGTTTGAAGCCATTTATGTGGAAATTGTAAAACATGAAAAAAATATTATTTATCATTCACAGTTGTGTATATATATAAGTGAAGGCATTTCTTAAAAAGCATAATCAGATGGGGATAAAGACCAAATTCAGATAAAAGTTACGTTTGAGAAGGGAGAGAGAATTAAACAGGTGAGGCATATCTCAGTTCCATCTGTAGCATTTTAGATCATAAAAAGATATAAAAGATATAAAGTGAAAAAAAAAAAAAAAGATTGTTCAGTCCAGAATGAATCTGAATCATTGAGAATCTGTGGTTTTTAAATCTCCTTCCAATAAGGCAGCAAATACAAGGACAGTATCTGAAGAAACTAACTAGGCCAACTCAGGTCTCTGCTAGCCTAAAATAATTAAAATTTTATAACCGATTGACTGAAACTAGTTTTGTAATCTGACTATCATTTCTAATCAAGACTTCTTAGGTTCTCATACTGTCACATGTAATGGAAATAACAACACAGGCATCAAATGAAGTAATTCATCACTTTAAACTCTTGATAGAAAGATAATTTACCCTGTTTTACTTATTTGTTTATTAAAATATATTTATTTATCATCAGCAAATGCTAAAAAAATTATTGTAATTAACTTCCATTCATAAATGGAGTCATCGTTCTATTATTAGCTAAGTGCCTCTGATCTATAAGTCTCTCACATCTGGTGAAACAAGAAACAAGATTATTTCACTCCATCAGCATCTCACATCTTGAAAAAGTTTGTTTTTAATGGTGCATTTGTCAGCCACACTGTCAGCTCCACGCCATCTCCCAGTGGCACTCCAGATGACTTCACAGCATGCCACTACCAGCAAGCAGGGCACGATGCTTTAGTATGCACAAAACACAGAGGAAAAAAGAAGAAAGCATAAATTGCAGAGTAAAGCACAGAATGCAGGATGGGTGCAGGTAACCAAAAAAGTGAGACCAGGTGAAGAAAACAGAATCATAAAGATGCTCACTTGTTTCCAAACTGTTGTTCCCTCCTCACCAAAAGGATGGTACAGCAATCACAGGCGTGAGGAAGGAAAAATGAAGAAAATGGCAAACTGTCAGACGGCCCAACACAACAAGAATGAGACACAAGGCCAGAGAAACCTGACTTGGACCCCAGCTCTGTCACTTGCTGATCACAGCTGGCATCACTTCACTTACCTGAGACTCGGTCTCTTCACTGTCAAGTGAAACTGCTAATGATAACACCTTTCTCAGGTGCCTGATTTGGGGACTACAAGATAATGATGGCAGCAAAGTCCTTTGTACACTTAAAGGGCTTCAGTGATACTGGTAATAGCGGGGTTGACATGTAATATATTGAAGTTCTGTGTCGGGAAGGATATAGACTCGACGGTAGAAATTCCTGACCACAGGACTTCCAGGAGGATCACTCAGAGGAAGAAACCGCTCTCCTCAATTCCCATAGGATATAAATACAAGGAAAGCCACAGCCACTCCCAACAAAATAAAAAAGATAACATCTATGTGTTCTGAGCAACTGACAGACACAATGATGGCAATCATTGTTATCATCATGGAGTCTGACCTTTCTAAATTTCCGGGGACAAGCGGGAAACGAGAATTTTAGCGAATACTTAATGAATACCTGCATGTTGTAAGAACCACTGTTACAAAAATGTTTACCAGGTTTTCCCACCTCCTTCCAACCCTTTTCATAACAGGTGCCAGCAAGCAATGATGGAATAGATGGTTTGGACCAATCTTCGTAATGAAGACAATTAGAAAAGCAAGATAAAACATGCAAAGCATCTTCCCCAAAGCATGAAGAAGCTACTGTGATAGAGCGGGATTACTGGGACAAGACCCAGAAGAAGCCGGAAATCCAGAGAGGCAGCCTGGGGGCTGGCATTGCCTCTGCCACCCCAGAGGAGGCAGCTGAGGACAAGCAGCATCTCTGGCCACTCTGCGGGAGGAGGGATCAAAAGCTGGAGTCCAGAGCATGCCAAGGATGAGGTCCCTGGCAAGGCACCCACAACCAGGATGGGGACCTCAAAGGAATGCATCTTGGAGTTAAGGGTAAAATAAAATACGCATAAACCTTCTCTTGAATGGACTGCAGGCTGACTTCAAGTAACCTGGGTGGCTCTGATCATCTCAAACCCTGATTTTGGAGAGCTGACACCCCCAAACATGTGGCAGAGGCAAATGAAAATGCTCCTTGAGAGAGGAAAGCACTGTTCTAAGAATCAAGTGACTTCTAATGGACAAATGGAAACCCACATGAAAAAGAATGAAAAACATAAATCAAAATGGATCATAAACCTAGATTTAAGACCTAACTTTGTAAATCGCTCAGAAAACACAAGTGTAAATCTTCAGGACCTCAGATTCAGCCATGGGGCTCTTACATATGACACAAAAAAGCAATATAAAGGAAAGAAGTATTGACACCTGCTCCAACATGGATGAACCTTGACAACATGATCAAGGTTGATCATATGATCTAAGTGAAAGAGCCAGCCATGAAAGGCCACATCTTGTAGGAGTCCATTTACATGAAATGTTGGGAATAGGCAAATCTATAGAGACAAAGTTAAAGTGAAATGGGCTTCTGATTCACCTCAAAGTAATCAGAATATTCAACTATGAAAGACAAAACTATTCAGGTTAACCCATTCTGCCTATGCTTAAAAAAATACAAATTAAAATAAAATTAGATCTCCGAAAGAGGTTTGGAATTGAAAATGGCTCAGAAACATAACAGACAACCTACCTTCAGCCACTGTTCAGCCTGCTCCTTGCTCTGGACTGCAAGAACAAGTGGGTCTGTGCCTTGCTGGGTAATTTTCAACTCATGCTTCTTCTTTTTGCTGTCTTTTGGGATATACGTAATGTTACAGCCTTGGAGGGGCAATTCCATCTGAGGCTGCTGGTCCTTGGAACTTTTATAGCACTGCATTCAACACAACAAATCAATGTATATTATGAGAAAGTTCAAACAGAAACACTGATAAAACTCCAGCATAATGAAAATGTGAATGTTGGCAAGATATCTGCAGGTCTGATCAGAGAATGGAGATATCAGCAACTGGGAAACGGATCTCCAGACTAACAAGTTTCACACACATGAAACACTCCTTCATACTGATGCTTTGCCTCCAAGTATGGGGAAGGTAACACTTGTTTGTGAACTCAGCAAAAGTTACTGAACATCTATGACATGATTCCGCAAGAAGCTGAATCTGATGGAACTTTTGGGCGCATCACAGTACCCACCCCGGAGCTACCTGAGCATAGGAGGAACAAGTTCTAGAAGGAGATACAAAAAGGCTGTTAATAGCTGTAACCTGTGGAAAAATGGACTGGGAATATTTATTTACAAATAAAAGTATATAAAATATATTTACATGAACAATATATGAAATATATTTTTAGTTCTGTTGCAACTACACAGCTCCAATGTGGAGAAAAAATATAATAATTCAGATACTTTATAACCTACATTGTATGATATCTGCCTATCACACCTCTCTCCCCTTTCTGAAAAACAAATAAATTATTAAATGACCATAAATATCAATACAAATTGTACAATAACGTCTGCAAAGGTCTGCTTTCTAGGTGACTAGAGGATCAATCCAAAACTCACGTTGCTCCACTTACACAACTGACGTCCACTCTAAAGATTTCAATTGATAAGGTTAAAACTGAGATTTAGTTCGTATCGCCCTTGCTTAATGTCTGTCTGTAAAACTTAGAATCAAATCTTTGCCCAAAGGTTCCCCCACCCCCTTTTGTTTAACTCTATTACTTAGGGCCAAAGGCATTAATGGAAAGACACAGTCAGAGGTCAGATATTGGAGTACTAGCCCTGTTACCAATTTATTGTGGGTCCCAGGAAGCTTTTTAAGCTTTCTGAGCCCATTTCCTCGTTTCATAAAGTATGTTTTGCTGTTATTGTTATTATTTTATTAAGTTACATTAAATTATTAGTAACAATATATCTGCTACCAAGTGCTGAGTGTGGACATCAGGAGGCATTTCATGCTTGTCACTTAATCACCAAAGTTGTCCATTCTGCAGACCTGTGGACTGTGGCAGCCCTGAGGCGCAGCTGGTTAAGTACTAATATTAATAACTTGCCCAAAGCTAGGAACCTGCAGCGTGGTGGACGCAGGACTCCTGCCCAACACTGCACAGTGCACAGCCTGCATTCCTGACTCTAAATCATTTACTGATGAAGGGATGAATGAAGACTTATTTTCAGAAATGACTACTAGAGTCCTTCCCTGTTTGATAGTTCTGAATCCATGACTCTCAAATTGCACAGATAAGGAATAGATCACCTCCTCTTTTAAAAAATTCAACTTACGGTTGCCCTGTCTAAAAACGAAGAAAAAATACATCAAAACCGACTAACCTCAGATTGTTGTGAATGTTTACCATTTACCAGATTTTTTGCATTTTAAGTAAGTACCAAAAAAAGGTAAAAGGGAAATAGTACAGTGGAAGGAATCAGAAAAGGAATTTTTTAAATTTTAAATTGTTTAAACTTTTTAAAAATGACATAACTGTACAGATTTATGGAGTACATAGTGATGTTTTGATATGCATAATACAGAGTGATGAGGTCATGGTAATTAGCATATCCATCATCTCAAACATTTGGCATTTCAGAAAGGGAATTTTATAGCATATATTTTTCCTTAAGTGAAGTACCTCACAATAGCTCTGTTATCAGTAATATGACAAACTGCAATCTGGAGGTCATAGCAGGTTGTATTCCCAGGGAAGCTGCTCTATGACAGAGAGTGGCATGCAGGACATTCATTAAGGTATGCTCTTAGGACAATGCCAGTGGGAGGGAGAGGGGAGAGGGAGAAGTGGAACTAGGCAAATAAGGAACCCACAACACAGCTCACGTGGCCCCAGGGACACTCCAAGAGCTCTGGAACGCCAGGGCCCCATCAGAGCTGCCCCAGGAGTCTGGGCCTTTATACCCAGGCACTGGAGGCAGAATCCTGGGGTAGGAGCGGACCTCGGGCTCAAGGGCCCTCCTCAAAGGAGATAGCCCCAAGTGGGCTCAGCAGCCCTTCCTGCAAGTGCGGGACTGTGTCCTATGGTCCTGAAGGGGGTCTGGGTGCATCACAGTATCCACCCCAGAGCCACTTGGGCATACAAGGAACAAGTTCTATGATAGGAGATACAGACAAGCTACTAATGGGAAGGACAGACTAGGAACATTTAGAAGAAGAACATGGCTTTTTGTTTTCTCTTTATAGCTTCCTGTACTGTTTAAGAGAAGTACATTGGAAAGCATTACTTTTATTACTGCTGTCATTTCATGTCAATGGGGGTCATCTGAACAGTTAGATCATAGGTCGTTTTTGAAAGGAAAAAAGCTTCATAATAAAAATAACTAACACTGATTCTGCATTTTATTGAAGACAGTGCTTTCTCCCGCTTTTCTGATGATTTCTTCTTCAATATTTACAACTACTCTAAATGGCAGGAGCTATCATCCCGGTTTTGAAGGAGGGAAAGATGCTAGGAGACCCGAGGGAAGAAAACTCACAGACTGGGAGAAAGACAAGTGGTGGCGATAGGGGCCAGGACCCAGACCCCAAACTGCAAACCCCACATCCCTCTGCAGGGCTTCCGTCACTGCGCTCTACAACTTCTCTTTCAGACGAGAGATGATTGTGTATTCTTAGAATATTTATATAATAAATCCACATCTTGCAGCCATTATGTCAGATTATAAATAAGGACCATATTAATCTTTTTTCCCCCATTCTTTAAAATTCCCCATGGCATCATTTTTGGCATATTCTAAATCTAGGAGAAATTCAGGCCACACATGTGGAAAAAATATGCTCTCTCACCATTTTTAAAAGACTGCACAAAAACATCAATTAAAAAATATAGGCCGGGCGCGGTGGCTCACGCCTGTAATCCTAGCAATCTGGGAGGCCAAGGCGGGTGGATTGCTCAAGGTCAGGAGTTTGAAACCAGCCTGAGCAAGAGCGAGACCCCGTCTCTACTATAAAATACAAAGAAATTAATTGGACAACTAAAAATATATGTAAAAAATTAGCCGGGCATGGTGGCACATGCCTGTAGTCCCAGCTACTTGGGAGGCTGAGGCAGAAGGATTGCTTGAGCCCAGGAGTTTGAGGTTGCTGTGAGCTAGGCTGACGCCACGGCACTCTACAGCCC
>CAUYRT010002642.1:0-14446 GCA_963574885.1 Lepilemur ruficaudatus
CTCAGGAAAAGCATGAAGCCAGTAAGCCAACTGTGATATGTAGAAAAACTTCATTTGAAATCTGCACAAAACAAGAAAGTGAAGAATATCTTTTAAAGCATAATATTTGTAAAGAATAAAATAAAGGATATGGGAATTAGGAGTCACAATAGGGGGAAGGAAATCCTCTAAAACTGATTTATGAATAGCTGTACAACTTGGTAAATTTACTAATAACCATTTAATTGTATACTTAAAATGGAGTAAAGGCATGATATGTAAATTACACTTCAATAAAGAAAACAAAAGAAAGAAAAGAAAAAAAAATAAATTACTCAGCATATACATTCATATATATTGGTGAATGTCTGTGTAATATTTATGTGTGTGTGATATTGTGTGCATGCATATGAAAAGATAGATTTGGTAAAGACATATGTAACTCTAGTTACAAATTGGTCAATTTTCCTCATATTGAAAGCTTTAAATATATATTCCTTAAGTTTTGATAGGTCAAGCAGACAAAAATTTAGTAATAATATAAGAAACTTCAACATCGTAGTAAACAAACTTTATTACTATTTTGTGGAATACTTCAATTGATAATTAAAAAGGCACATTTAACTTTATATATTTTTCTCTCTTGAATAAAATATTTACCAAAAAATTAAAAGCAGATTAGGCTACACAGCGAATCACAAAGAATTTCAAAAACTTCATATCATATAGATTTTTATGTATTATGATTAAGTTGGAATTCAGTTTTAAGACAGTATATGTTGTGAGTTAAATTATGTCCATTCAAAAATATGTTGCAATCCTAATACCAGTGAATATGACCTCATTTAGAAGTAGAATGAAGCTACTATAATCAAGTTGAGAAGAGATAATACTGAAATAAGCTGAGCCCTCATCCAATGACTATTGTCTTTACAAGAAGAGGAAAATCTGGACACAGACGTGCACAAAAGTAAGATAATGTGGAGTCATAGACACGACAGAAGCTAGGACTGGGGCATGGAAGACTTCTCCCTCAAAACCACCAGAATGAACTAACTCTTATGACACCTGGATTTTGGACTTCTGGTTTCCAGGACTGAGAGACATATTTTTGCTGTTGTTTTAAGCCACCCAGTCTGTGGTAATTTGTTATAGCAGCCTTAGGAGAGTAATACAAAAACCTTGTGGACATTAAAACAAAACACTAATAAACAAGCCAAGGCTTGGAGAAGAAATTAAAATGAAAATTTAAAAATATATAACCAATAACTGTTTAATACAATTAAATCACACATGGGAAATTCACCAAGGAAGACAATATATGAAAATGTAAACATGTTGGAACAGAATGTAAACAAAGGATTAGAAATATACATGTATATGTTTGAACACAGATAGATAAATTCAAAGTCTAAAGCAGTAAGATAGCTATGAAAAAAACAAATATTTGAAAATTAAATAAATTTTTTAAGTAATCCATGAATCATAGAATAAATCACATGCACTCTTTAACTGAATCATAATAAAAATACAGTATATCAGAATTTATATTCCATCTAAGCATTATGTGGAAGACAATCTATAACTGTAAAGTTCATATAATATGAGGAAAACAGTTTAAAATAATTTACCTGAACTTTATTTCTAAAATGTAGAATAAGAAGAATAAGTGGAAGTAGTAAGTAAACTACAGAAAGGAAACAATAAAATTGGGCAAAAAACTGACAAACATTAGAGAATGTCAACAAAGCAAAAAGTTGGTTATTTGAAAAAAAAGAAAACACAAATTAATAATATTAGAAATAAAAGAAAAAAATCATATATCTTAAAGGCAATAAAAGAATAATAAATTAAACTTATATGTATGTTTACACTAGTGAATTTGAAATGAGAAAATATCTATAATATCAGAATTTATCAAAATTAACATGGAAACTCTGATCCTATGTTCAATAAAGTTAATTTTTCATTATAAATTTTCACACAAACTAAACTACTTGCCTAGGTACTTTCCCTTTCATTGGTGTATGCAATCAAATATTTAATGAAGAAGATTCTTTGAATTTCTATATTTTCAAAAAGCTGATGGATTGTTAAGGAAAAAAGATCATGAAGAAAATGCTATTAAATGCTAATATTTTTATGAGAATAATAGGCAAAAATAAAGGCAAATGTGCTTTTCTTCTCAGGAACATCTGGGTGGACAACAGAAAACCAGCACTGTTTAAATTTTACCATGTTGTTGACAATATATGTTTATCCCATTGGTTCAAAAATTAGGACAAACCAAAAGATTAAGAAAAAAGTTAGACATTTAAATAACATGATACGAAAGAGTAAATACCATAAATTCCTGCATTATAAACAAATCTAATTTTAAAAATAACATCTACTTTATATTCTCATGCAAGACAGTGTTGCATTCATTTTTTTTTTTCTAAAATGCAATTTAGCCTTACTCTGTGGAGCAGATTAATTAGGTATAAGAAAAAGTGTTTGGCAAAATCAAATGTTATATTATATAACAAAAGTTATTTCAGGATTATAGAAGTTTGGTCTTTATTGTTTATAAAACTGTTGCTTTACCTAGTTGAACTTTGATTTTCTCATTTTTCATATTCATTATTCTGAGAATTTGGTGATTAAAATTAAATAAGATATAAAATCCAAAGAACTTAGTATGTTATAGGGTAGGTTATTAAAATGTATTTTAAGTAGCTACATCTAAGAGTTTTTCCAAGTTAAAGTATTTATTCTACACAAATTCTGAAACATATTCCTAAGATATTTGTTTTTGCAGCTACATTGCATTGTCCTAACTGTATTATATTTTCGCATCAATAGATTTTCTTGTTTCTTTACATCTCATCCTATCCAAACACTATCTCTGTTTATGTTAATTATCCATCATCATTTATTTTTCTGACATAAGAAAATACATTCTAGATATCTACTAATAACACAATTTCACTCAATATTTTCCCTTATTATACTACATATAATATTATCTCGGATACGTTTATTTAAAATATACTTGCAAAGTACAAGATATTTCTCACAGTTCCACACCCACGAAATGTTTACATTTTGTGTTTCCGATGGATTTTTGTGATTTTAAACAAGTTTTTTTCCTTCAATTTTTGTGAGCTTTTTAGCATGCTAATTTAATTTGTGACTTACCAAGAAAAGGGATATGGAATTCAGTATTTCCAAAAATCATTTAAGCTTGAAACATATTGCATCGAAACTCTCATTACCATATGATGGAACATTAGCATTCTTTACATTGGAAATAAGGATTTCAGTTGCTCAGCTTTTATGTTCTATCATGCTGTCATGTTATTTTTAACATTTAAATGTTAGTGGTTTTGGCATAAAACCATTTCTTCTTCATTAGCAGTTCTTCTGCAATATTTTTGCTTCCCCTTTCAATCCTTTTGAGTCGTAACTGCTCACAACAAGCCCTGTAGGATCTCTTTTTCACTTGCCTCTTGAAAACTTACCCACTAATGTATATATGACTTTATCGTCTTCCTTTACCCTTTTCTCTGAATGCTGATGATTAACCTCTTTGAGCAGCTCTCCGAAGTGTGCGTGGGACACTTCTTTGTGTAGAGGTACAGTAGACTGGTAGAACTGCATCCCTTCTGGGTCAATGGGAAGAAAAATTAAAACTGATACAACTGAAAACAGGTAGGATATAAAGCCAGGAGAAAGAAAGTTAATGAAACTCTACCAATCTCTTCACATTAATTTAACAACAAAAACACAAACAACAACAAAAAAAACCCCTGAAGCATACCACATAAATCCAAGGAAGTCATAGATATGGTAATGGTCAGAGTGACATTTTATACTCTTTTTGGCTAATTCAAATATTTAGTTTTCTTGATTTTTAAAAATATCTTATGAGGGTTATTTCATGAAACATCCATAATAATGCAAGTATTTTGAAAATTATATCAAAATACATGCTGAGAAACATTATTGCCACTTTAATCTTGTGTGGAAATCTTTAAACAGTTCATGAATAAATATATCATCTCTAGTCTTGTTATATTTAAAGCCAGTAGAACATATACAGAATATACAGAGCTAAATATTGGTGAATATTTGGTGACTTCAAAGAGCCTAGAAGAAGAAATTGGACAACAGGTTGCCATAAAAAAATGAATTTTCTCTCTTCCACCCTTCTGATCTATAGTCAGGGTATTTTTGACTAAAAGAAATAAGAAGCCAGAAAGCATTGAATAACTATTGACCTAGTTCATACTTTTCAGAACCCTAGAACAGAGAACAGAGTGGAAATCATACAGAATGGATCTGGGGAGATAAAAGGAAAATGTTTGGTATAGCGTATTATGTAAATTCTTGGGGTCCTCTCTTGTATTTCTTTTTTCTAAATTAAAAGCATTTGTTCCTAACTCAAAGGATGTGCCTAGTTCTATATTAATATGTGTCTGTATCCTTATCAGAAAATTTAATGTTAGTCACAAACAATGGTGTTTATGTAAGATTGTGGAATAAAACATGGATGAAAATAATAAGGGAGTAACATAGGGTATAGCTCCCATATTGTTTCTGCCTCTGACACTGACCTAAATTACGATTACTTTTTGTCATTTTACCTTTACACATATCATTATCCCCTTAGCATTTTCTAACACTTTCATTATCACATCTAATTTACCTTATCATGTGACCTAAATCTTTATTCCTAAGAATCAATTTCCTTGAGGTCTTTTCTTTATTGAATGTCTGATGTTTTCCTTGAGTAATGTTATTGGGCAAGAGAGTAATAGGACATGGCTCTAGTTAATCTTGGTTACAAATATTATTCTCAATATTAAAGTGCAAAAAAGTTCAAAATTGCCCACATTTTTCCATATGCAGACACTTCTGAATTGTGACATTCTTGCTTCTTCCATGAACAATTTGAGGCTTTTTCTTTATGTCTGAGTATGGGATAACCTTTGGATTCGCTTTGGCAATGAAACGCATCGGAATTGACATTGTGTGACATTTGAATCCAGGCCTCAAGATGTCTTGCATGTTTCTTCTTTCCTTCAAGGAATTTTGTTGAGTTTCCATTTGCAAGGCAATAAATCTCTGACTTTGCATTGGTCAAATAGGGAGATATGGTGAAAATCAACACCTATGAATCTGAAAAGATTTTAAGCAGCATTAATCTCTGCAATTCCCACACAAATGTGGCATTGCTTTTGGTTTACTATCTTCACTGAAGGAAGGGGAGATCCAAATAGAGGACTTCCTTTTGGACTTTTTACCATAACATCCCTAACTCCATGGGTTAGGAAATCAAAATGGGGATCCTACCATGTAGCAAATATGTAAATTCCAAACATTTATTTTGGAATTAAGAAACAGTTTGGGGAGAAAGCAATGGTTCCACTGAATATACTTAGATTCAAATCAAGAATCATTTATCAGATAATTGCCACAAATCTTTGCCCTGTGTGATAAAACTATAGTAGCTTATAGGGTGACCAATGACCATCTCACAGAGTCTATATCTAACAATCTCTTAAAGATTATGAGAACAGCCATTACTGTGGTCAAGTTAGTTTTCTGTTCAGCTGACCTCAGCAGCCCTAAAACTATTCTCGCTACGTATGTTAAGCAGTACTTTTTGGAAGCTGAAATGCTATTCAATTTCTAGGAAACTTCAGATCATTTAGCTATTGTCACAAACGCTTGAGCTTAAAAATACCTAATTAAATTTATGCTAATGTAGATAATTGTGTGGTAATTGCACTCATGCTGTCTCTGGTGGTTAACTATTGCCACTGGCCTTCATATCTCTAGACCCTGTTATTCCCATGATCAGGCGACCTGTGTTCAGTGTATCGTTACCCACATTCATCTCTGACATACAGAGATTGTCAAGGGCCTTAGGGAACCAGACCTCAACAATGCTGTTTATAATGCTTGGCAATAGAAGATACTGCTGGGAGTTATTCTTAGTAGTAGCTGAGCGATATGCATGCACATAGTAGATCAACTTTAGCATTCCCGTATTCCTAACTCTTCAGACTCTATTCTCTCCAAGACACAAAGAAATTCTGGCATTTGTTATGTTATTAATTAATGTCAGTTTTGAATCTTGCTTTAAATAGCACAACTAGTAGACTACTCTTACTCCTTGCTAGTCTGATCAGTATTTTAAAGCTCAAATACTGAGTCCTCTCTTTGCAATATACTTAACCAAATCATCTTTATTATGTCTTCTTAGATGTATCACACTAGAATCACTTCCACAAATGCTTTTGAGTCTTATAATTTCTTCATTGTCAAGGCAATTTTCTCATGTTTTGGGACTTGCACTTCTCCCTCAGTGCTTTATTGTGTTTGACTCTCATTAGCGACTTAAAGACAATGAAAGGTGGTGTGGGTGCATCTAAGGATCATTGGTATCTGTTTGTGAGGAAACTGCCCTTCCTGTAGCTATTGAAATATTTGTATCCCTGGGTAGGAGTAGGGGGCAAAGGAATTCAAGAAAATGTGGAGTTTCAAGGTTTCTAAATTTATCCTTATCTTCCCCCAAATTCTCAGCCCTTTTCTTAGAATCCCACTTTTGTTCCCAGCAGAGTAAAGTGAGTACTTTAGCATGAAATGCCAGGAGTGATAGTGCCTTCAGTTGGTGCTGCATCTCTGCAAGCCTTATAGATTTTTTTCACAAATTAAAAATCTTTCCTTATTATTAAGGAAATTGAGAGACCTCTTCAAAGCTTCCATCTCATGTATGTTCTTAATTGCATATTGATAAACTTTTTCTCTGTGTCTCTAGCACTTTATGAATAAAGGTGATTCTACTACCATTATAATCACTCTAGTTACCATAGTAACTAAATATCACAACCACTTGCTCTCTGAATATTATACCTTCTGCCTGTAATTCATCCTATTTTACTGCTGGTGAATATGAGTGATTATGAGATCCCTTCAGCCCTCTGCTCTAAGAATTTGACTTGAATATGGATTTGCCTGGAATATGTAAGCCAACCAACACTTGAATCCCATTATGAGTTAATATTTTCTGGGATATTTCTAATATCAATTACGACCAATCACAGTCACAACTGCATAAATATGGCACAATCAAATTAGTATAATTAGGATAATTACAAAGGACTAATTTATGAAGATGTAGGTGGGGTGAAAGTAACCACAATGATAATGTGCAGCAACCCAAAGCTAAAAGCAGTAGATTATCACTGTCCACGAGTCTGAGGGAATTGAGGGAAGGTTAGATTATTAGAATTTATAAGTCAGTAAAATGAAGTGATCTACCTTGGGAGGAACAATGACCTTCTGTCCAAGTGACACAACAAATCCCAGTGAATCTCATAAGAGAGAAATTAAGGAAATAAATACTTGGCACCCAAGACAAAGACAGAGGGCACAGGAGCCCACTGATATAACTAATCATAATGATATTCTTCTGAAGCAGAAAACAAAAGGTTAAAGGCGAAAAAGGGATGTAGAGGAAAAGACAGAAGGCATTCAGAATGGCTTTATACTTTTATTCAAAATGAATATAACTATAGCTATCTACAGAATGACCAAGATCCTAGGGGAAAATTTGGAGAGCTAGAGTAAAATGCACTTGAAATGAGAATCACCAGTATTTTTTATAAGCCCTATGGAATATCATTGCAAACACTCATACACAGATACATACACACAAACACACCCTCTCTGTAAAAATAAACGTATGTGTGTTTCTGTGTGTGTGTGTGTGTGTATTTGAAATTGAGAAAAGAAATGTATTTTAGCATGCCCTGCCCAGGATCAGGGCTCATAGAGGCAAGGTTATTTGCTCTACCCAAGAGGCCAACCTAATTGCAACATTAAAGATAAAATCACATTTTTTTTTCTCTCTGAACTTAATTCCACAGCTCATCAATTGGTATTATTGAGCAGAAACAGAGATTTGGCTAAAAACATGTTCTCCTTGGGACTAATACTAGAAATCTAGGGAATGTAGGAAATGTTAAGTACACGTGTATAGGGAGCTTCCATGCCACTTCCCTATGGAGTATCATTCTCCTCTTACACCCTTCTATAACTCCACTCTTTTAAAACATTTTTATTTTTGAGAATCTCTTACATTCCACTAGTTTGTTGGGAAAGGCAAAAATTCAAAAGGCTGGTAATCATTTAAAACCATTTTATTTTATAGGTTTAGCATTCTAAATCCAGAATTACATCTTTAAACAGACCCTTACTCATTCAAAATATTTTATGAAAAAATATTAATGAGTAGCCATGACCTATTCATTTTAACTCTTGTTTAGAGTTAAAAGTAATTAGTTCTACCTCAAAGCCATAACAAATCACATATTTATCTATTCTATAAATTGTATTCTGAATTAACTTGAAATATTTTCAGAATATATATTGGATGTCAGGCACTCTTCTTGGCAGTGACGAGACAATAGTGACCAACACAATCGAAATTCCTGCCTTTGTGAAGCATATGTTTTCATGGGTACCTGCATTCATTTGAAATGCAAGATAATCTGATACCAAAACAGCTCCACATACTTTGCTAGTTTTGGTACCTCACATAAAGCAAGTATACAAACAAATAAGTGGGCAACGACACTGAATACTTGAGAGGAAGTGTCAATGGCATAAGGAGAAATTAAGCTTCTACTCAAAAAGTACATAGAAATTACAGAAGCAATATCTAATAATGGTAGATCATTAGAAAATCAAAGTAAAATATTAATGTTAAACACCCCATGTGTCCACACTCACAGTAACATTATAGTATATACATGTTAATTTTTTATATATCTATATTATGTATTTTCATAGATACATATTTATATATACTTATTTCCTTAATTGCCCCTTGTGAGGTTCAGTTGGATTTGTTGTGTCACTTGGACAGAAGGTCACTGTTCTTCTCAAGGTGCTCAACTTCAAATACACGTATGCATAATATGGGTAGATTATATAAATAGATTGCCATTCATCCATCTAGATGTTCAATAGAGATACACATACATTCCAGCAGATGGTTCGTATACATCAGAATATGAACAAAAGGTACAGAAACAGCAATATCAAAATTTCTTCCTCTGCCCTTTACATTTAAAATCAAATTGGAAGAATTGTCTTTTAATTATTTCTCACTCTTATAGAGAATCTTTTATTGATTTTCTGGGTGCTTCCATTCACAACAGTGAATTTTCTGCACATCACTAAGTATACTCAGAACACTATATTTATTTAAATGGCACCAAGAAAATGCTGAACAAGCGCTTAAATTTAGTCTCTTGATTGAGATAACAATTCAATAGTAGCAAAGATACATTAAGCACTTACCTATGAGAGAGGCACTCCAAGTGTTTTATATTTTTGGAGTGTTATTCCTTTCAGTGCTAAAATAATCCATCTGCATGGTAATGCACATGAGGGGTCAGTAACTTACTCAGAATCCCATTTTTGTTAAAGAAGAGTGGAAGCCCGAATTAATTTTCATTCTAGGGTCTGTGTTCAGACCTGTCTATTCCATCCTGTATGTTTAACAATATGGGTTTAAGAAAGCAAACCTAAATCTGTATATGTTAATAATAATAATTATTTTTCAGCCCAGGAGAATGTACTCTACACAAGAGGACAGGTTTTAATTTGACTGCTATATTCACAGTACCATGAACAGTGCTTGGTACATATTATTGACCAATTTGAATCACAGATATTTATTGAAATTGACTCTCCAATACACATTGCAGGGCTATGCCAGGATAAATAATAAAAACTTGTCTTCAGAATGGGATTGAGTTTGGGTGTGTGTATGCACATATAAATGATACATACTTCCACTCAGAAGGTATGAGTGGAAGCTACAGCCTTCAGGACCATCTAATTATATGACCTTGGTTGAACAATAATGCTTTTCAACTTTAGCAATAAAATGATAGCAATAAAACATTTAAGAGTATAAAATTGAGAATAATGAAAGATAATGGAAAAAAATGGCTGATAAAATGCAAATTAATCTATAATCATTTGTTCTAATTATTGCTATATCTGTATTGTTTTAAATTTTTTTTAAAAACTGTAGCTCTTATATTGCTGGTGGAACTGCAAATTGGTGCAACCTTTGTGGAAAACAATTTGGAGATTCCTCAAAGAGTTAAAAATAGAATTACCATTTGATCCAGCAATAGCATTATTAGGCATCTACCAAAAAGAGCATAAGACATTCTATGATAAAGACATCTGCACCCGAATGTTTATGGCAGCACAATTCACTCTTGCTAGATCGTGAGAACAACCCCAGTGCCTGTCAATTCATGAATGGAATATTAAACTTTGGTATATGTTTACAATGGAATATTCCTCAATTTTAAGAAACGACAGTGAGCTAACACTTCTTATTTTATCCTGGATTAAGCTGAAGCCCATTATTCAAAGTGAGGTGACACAAGACCTGAAGAATGGGCCCCACTTGTACTCGCCATCAAATAGGTATTTCCTAATTTACACTATGGTGCTTAAATGGTGGTAATGTTCACGGGGATTTGGGGGGAGCAGGGTGGGCCCACATCCGGAGGATGTGGTGAGCACTGTGAAAGGGAGGGGCATGCTTGAAGTGTATTTGTGGATGGGTATTAGGGGTCTCAGTGGGGGTGGGAAATCCTCTAAAACTGATTAATGTGAATAGCTGTACAACTTAGTAAATTTACTAGCAACCATTTAATTGTGCACTTAAAATGGAGTAAAGACATGATATGTAAATTGCACTTCAATAAAGATAAAAAAGAAACTATCACTAGAGCAAATAGACAACCTACAGAATTGGAGAAAATATTCATTCTCTACACCTCTGACAAATGTCTGATAACAAGAATCTACCTAGAACTCAAGAATTAACAAGAAAAAGTCAAATTACCCCATTTATAAACAGGAAAAGGAGATTAACAGAAACTTTTCAAAAGAAGACAGAATAATGGAAAGCAAACATAAAAAAAAAACGTCAACATCTCTAATCATTAGAGAAATGCAAATCAAAACCACACTGAGACACCACTTAACTCCAGTCAGATTGGCCTCTAGAAAAAAATCCCAAAACAATAAATGCTGGAGAGGATGTGGAGAGACAGGAACACTCTTACATTGCTGGTGGGACTGCAAATTGGGGCAATTTGTGTGGAATAGATTCCACTCCCCATCCACTAGTCATCTCAGGTGCTGCCTTCCTGATGACTCCCGAAGATTGGGACAAATCCTGAGGTGGAGAAACATCCCTCTCTGGCACCTCATGAGTGACTTGAGACCAGTATTCTTCTCTCTGGCAGGAACAGGGATTGAACTCTAGGGCCCAGAAGTCAGGACTACAGACCAGATACAATACACCCAGTCTCTGATCACATTGTCTGGAGGCACATAAGGCATATATGTGACCTAGTCTACTGGAATGTATGTAGCCTCAGGGAGAGATCAGAATGTGTCCTAGATGCAGTGTGCTAAAGTAGCAACACTCCTCCTATGTTAGGAGGGACATGCTCCTAGCTCAGGCTATGCTCCTTGGCAGGGTACTTCCTGGCTTGATTCACACTCAGAGGAAATCCACATGCTTGACATACTACCTGCCAACAAATGTCCAGGAGAAACCATGAAATAGGGGAAGATGGAAAGGAACTAGGCTGGCTCCAGACTGTGGGTCTCATACAGCCCCAGACTCACAAGTAGACTTTTTGGCTGAGTGGGGCCAATTCAGCCCTTCCCTAGTAGCTTTGCCCGGAAGTAGAGAACAGACCTTTGACCCCTACTAAAAGCATTTGTGGAGCGTAAGTGCAGTCTCACCCAGCCAAGCCATGCCGAGCTTCGTTTCCTAACATATGCCTGCTGAGGTGCACAATATGGAAGTCTCAGAGTCTCACACGACATCTGAGGCATGAAAGTGCCTCTCCAGAGGAATGAGAACTGGTTACAGGACCCCAAAACAATACTACAGAACATTCCTCCAAACAAGTGCCTCCTACTCACAGGGAGGTCAAATTGCACATGCTTTTACTTCATTTACTGACTCATCATACAGAGTGTGGTTGAATCTCACCCACAAACACCACCTACTGGCTCAGACACAAAACTGGGAATGTCATTATCTAACAAAAATCTAAAGATCAGAAGCAACAGCTGCTCCAGGTGGGAAGAAATCAGTAAAAGACTTCGGAAGAATGAAGAATCAAACTGAAAACAAACCCCAAGGGAACACCAACCGTCTAGCTATGCATATCAAACAAATTCAGAACATAAAATGACAAGAAAAATTTTGAACATGCATTGGAAGAAAACTCAAGGATATGCAAGGGAAAATGAATACAAAACACAAAGAAGCCACACACACATTTAAAAAAATCCAGGACTTGGAAGAAAAATTCATGAAAGGAAATTGAAATATTAAAGGATATTCACACAGAACTTCTAGAAATGAATAATTTATTCTAAAAATGGCAAAACAGGCTGAAAAGTCTGAATAATAGGGTAGATCAAATGGAAGAACGAATATCAGTTTTGGTAAAACCACTTTCAATTAAATAAATCAGTTGCAGAGGTAGACCAGAGACATAAGAGAAAAAAGGGGCCTAACAAAATAATCATAGGTATCTCTGAGGGTGAAAAAGAAAATACACAAGGGTTGTATAAACTATTTGATGATATAATGGAAAAAATTTTCCTGGCCTTGCTGAAAATATAGCTATTCAGGTAGCAGAAGCTCAAAGAACTCCTGTGAGATTCATTGCAAACAGGATGACACCACAGCACTTTGTCATCATACTGTCCAATAAAAACACAAAAAAGTCCTGCCTACAAGTCACAGCATGAAAGCAGAAGGTAACCAACAAAGGAAGCTCCATCAGACTAACTGAAGAGTTCTTAACTGAGACCTTACAAGCCAAAAGATACTGGAGACCCTTTCTCACTCTTCTCACAGAATAATGACCAGACCAGAATCTTGTACTTTGCAAAACTAAGTTTCTTATATGAAGGAGAACTAAAGACCTTCTCAGACAAGCAAACATTGAGGGAATTCATCAACACAAGACCTCCCCTCCAAGAAGTATTTAGAACATTGTTACACACAGAACAGCACAATAAACATTCAGAACCATAAAACCATCCAAAAGCTAAAGGTGAAAGGCCAGATACCACAATACATCACAGAGAAATCAAAGCAACGAAGTTCACCTGAACAGGGTGGAGGGAACTCTGCTCTACTTATCAATTGTTTCAATAAATATAAATGGCATGAATGTTCCACAAAGGCATATAGCCTGGCCAAATTGTTAAATATACACATGTCAAGTATCTGCTGTATCACAAAACATATACCCCACAGAACACATTCAGGGTCAAGGTGAAGGAATGGAAAATAATATTTATGCAAACAGAAGCCAAAAGAAAGCTGGAATAGCAGTTTTGGTTTCAGATAACTTTGTCTTCAAGTGAAGAAGTTATTAAACACAAAGATACCCACTATGTAGTGGTTAAGGGTACAATTCAAAAAGAAGACATAATAATTCTAAATATTTATGCATCTAACTTAACTGTACTCAGATTCATAAAGCATATCCTTCTTGATCTAAACAAAATGATAAACAGCAACACCATAATAGATAGGGACTTCAACACCACTCTGACAGAATAGGATAGACTCTCCAAACAGAAAACTAACAAAAAAAATTGGACATAAACAGAAATCTAGAAGAAATGGTCCTGACTGACATTTACAAAATATTCTACCCTAAAATAACTGAATATACATTTTTCCCATCAGCTCGTAGGATATTCTCTAAGATTCATCAGATCCTAGGCCCAAAATCATTTCTAAATAAATTTTTTTAAAAATAGTAATTTTACCGTACATCCATAGATCTTCTCAGACCACATTGTCCTAAAATTATAACTAAACTTCTCCAAAAACTCTCACAAAGCATGGAAATTAAACAATCTTCTGGTGAACTATTATTGGTTTCAGAAGGACGTTATGATGGAAATAAAAAGATTCTTTGAACTAAATGATAAAGGAGTCCCACCTGTTCAAAATCTGTGGAACACAGATAAAGCAGTCCTGAGAGGAGAATTTATAATGATAAATGTCTATAGCTAAAAGACAGAAAGATCACAAGAAAAAATCTAATGATAAAGACATCTGCACCCAAATGTTTATGGCAGCACAATTCACTCTTGCTAGGTCATGGAAACAACCCAAGTGCCCGTCAGTGCATGAGTGGATTGTTAAAATCTGGTATATGTTCACAATGGAATATTACTCAATTTTAAGAAATGACAGTGAGTTAGCACCTCTTGTATTATCCTGGATTAAGCTTGAGCCCATTATTCGAAGTGAGGTGACACAAGACCCGAAAAATGGGCCCCACTTGTACTCGCCATCAAATTGGTATTGACTGATTAACACTATGGT
>CAUYRT010002644.1:0-14391 GCA_963574885.1 Lepilemur ruficaudatus
TTTTTTTTAAAGAGACAAGGTCTCACTCTGTTGCCCAGACTGGAATGCAGTGACCTGATGATAGTTCACTGTAACCTCAAATTCCTGGACTCCAGTGATCCTCCCACCTCAGTCTCCCAAGTAGCTAAGACCATAGGTGTACATCACCATGCCCAGCTAAATTTTTAACTTTTTGTAGAGACAGCTTATATTGCCCAGCCTGGTCTCAAATTCCTGGCCTCAAGTGATCCTCCCACATTGGCCTCCCAAAGTGCTGGGATTACAGGTATGAGCTACCATACCCAGCCTCACATATGTAATTTTTTATTTTCTAGTAGTAACCTTTAAAATAGGTAAATAAATAGGTAAAATTAATTTTTTATTTAATCCAGTACCAAAAATATTTAAAGTTCAACATGTACTCAATAGAAAAATGACTAATGAGATATTTTACATCCTTTTTTCATTCTAAGTCTTGAAAACCCAGTTATATTTTACACTTACAGCACATTTCAATTTAGAATAGTCACATTAAAGTGTTTAATAGCCACAGGTATTGAACAGTGTAGTTCTAGTGTTTCTTTTTTAGATTATATGGAATACCAGCTAAGCCAAAGTATTATCAATGATTTATGCCCATTTTTAAAAAAAGAAGTTCTAGAACAAAACAAAATAATTTAATAGTTCACTAGTATGTAAAAAAGTTTTAAGTTATTGAAAGCAATACTGATATGCTTCTAATATCACATATTAATAATAGGAGCAAGCTGACAATTGTTTTAATTATTATCTTATTTGGAACAAAAATACTGACAAATTAAAGAACAAATTCAGAACTCAACAAATTCCCAAATTCAGAACTCTTTCTAAATCATAAGAGCATGCTTGAATGCCTGATAACAAAACTGACACAGAACTTCTCTCTGCAAACATGTGATTCAAGGAGGGTAATGACTGCTGGTCATTTACCATTCCTTCTTTCTTTGTATTAATATGGAACCTAACTTAGTAATTTGGGGACAGAGAATTGCCAGACAGAGGCTTTGAATGGGGCGTGGGGTTTGTCAGAGAGACGTAAATGAGACAAGAACTCTAAAGGATCATTTATTGCTATAAAGAAAGGACCACTTTTCTTTGAACATTTTTGAAACCTCAGCAAGTGCCTTTTCCCAAGAGTAGTTAACCCTACACTTTCACCTACAAGAGGGTATTTATTACCTGAGTAATCTACAATGTGTGTTGGAACTCTCTCAGGGGTGACATCAGCTGGAATGGTTATTTCTTCTGCCCGAGGAGGAACCTTCATTTGCAAACAAATATAGAAAAGGAAAAACCTTTGGATATTATCAATCAAACTTGTGAACACATTATAAAAATTTATCTGTACAGGTTGAATATCCCTAATCCAAAATGCCAAAAACCAGCCAGGTGCAGTGGGATACGCCTATAATCCCAGCACTTTGGGAAGCTGAGGCAAGAGGGTTGTTTGAGGCCAAGAGTTTGAGACCAGCCTGGGTAACACAGTGAAACCCCATCTCTTAAAAAAAAAAAAAAATTAGCCAGGTGTGGCGGCACACACCTGGAATCCCAGCTTCTTGGGTGGCTGAGTTCAAGGCTGCAGTGAGCTGTGATTGCATTGCTGGGACTACAGGCATGAGCCACCAAGCCTGGCTAATATTTTTATTTTATTTTTTTGTAGAGATGGGGTCTCACTATATCGCCCAGGCTGGCCTCGAACTCCTGGCCTCAAGCAATCCTCCTACCTGAGCCTCCCAAAGCACTAGGATTACAGGTATGAGCCACTGCACCCAGTCTAGATTTTATGTATGTTGTTTTCTTTTTTTCCTTTTTTTTTTTGAGACAGTCTCACTCTGTCACCCAGGGGAGAGTGCAGTGGCCTCATCATAGTTCACTGCAACCTCAAACTCCTAGGCTCAAGTGATCCTCTTGCCTTAGCTTCTCAAGTAGCTGGGATTACAGGCGCGCGCCACCACGCCAAGCTGATTTTTCTGTTTTTAGTAGGGATGGAGTCTCACTCTTGCTCAGGTTGGTCTCAAACCCCTGAGCTCAAGCAATCCTCCTGCCAAGGCCTCCCAGGGTGCTAGAATTACAGGAGTGCCCCATATTGACCAGGCTGATCTTAAACTCCTGGCCTCGTGCCATCCTCCCGCCTCAACTTCCTGAGTCACTAGGATTACAGGTGTGAGCCATCACGCCCAGCTCATTCTATTTTTAGTTTGTTTTAAGTTAACATACAAAGTATTGATCATTCTATTTTGCTGAAGGCCTAAGATACTCTGAAAATGAGGAGCTTAATTAATCCAAAATAATTTCAAATAAACCAATAAATTATCAAAATTTATTTCTTCTAGAAGATAACTGATTGGCTACATAAGCCAGGTATTTAATGATTCCATTTTTCAGAAAGAGTGTATGACTTTTTAATTAATTAAAAAACCTTACCAATACTCAAGAGGACTGTGCTAAATCAACCTTAAACTAAGTTAAACTATCACAGAAAACTTTTATGTATTATACTGAGTGATTATAAGTTAACATTACTGATTCCACAAATAACACATGAAAATATACATTTCTTAAATCAAGTAATTACTTAACTACCTTATCTAAGGGAAAAAAAGCAAAACGTCGAGGAATAGTCATGTGGCAGCTATAAATGTTGAAAACACTACTGCATAACACATCACATTCCTATCTGAACAATGAAATTATACAGATATTCCTACCTAACCTAAAGACAGGGTAAATGTAAACTGTGACACTAATAATACCTTCTATGTAAAAAATACATAGAAATTATTTTTACCCACTGCATGGATACCATTCCCTGTAACAATATACTAAATTTACATAAAGATTTAGCCAACAGCCCTTCACACTGGAATTTCCAAAATATAATATACTGCCAGTAATAATAAAACCACCTTACTACTTTTGGTGGCACTTCACTACCATTAAGCTCATCTCATTTGAGATCTACAACAATCCCTTGAGGTTGGCAAAGGTTGAATGGATTAGTTTCATCATTTGTAGAGCAAAGCAGGTAGATAATATTAAAAGTTTTCAAATACATGTGTCAGAATTTTAGTGGTTCTGACCAAAACACCTCAAAGACTGGGGCGTGTCAGGCAGAAGTCAAGCGGGGATCCACATCTTTCATCCTAACTTCAACTGGAACACTTACCATATCTTTTATTTGAACTTATGAGCAACATTTTATTTTTTAAAAAGGGTTGTACAGCTTAGATTATATTCCTTCCACACCCATTTTATAGATAAGACAACTGAGTCACAGAGAGGACAAATGTCCTAGATAAGGTCAAAGGTAGGAAATGCCAAGGACTTAGGCAAACTTAGATCTAGTTTGGTTCTTTCTTCTACACCGCATTTCGTAGATGTCCTCTATAAACTAATACGAGCCTTTTAAAAGGTCACAACTATCATCACCAAAGCATTTCCTTTAGTTAAAAAAAAAAGTCACAACTATCAGAAAGGAAACACGTGCAAAAAAAGGCAGAGTTTTTATTTCACTTTAACTCAATTTTGATAAATTAAAAAAATTTTAAATATGGAAAAGAAATAAAATGTTTACCTCTTCTGGAAATTCTTCACTGACGAGAGACATAATCAGTGATGTCTTCCCAACTCTAGCTGTGAAAAGAAAAATTACTACTTTAATAAAGTGTTTAGAGCCTACACAAGCTTAGATTCAGCAACCACATAAGGAAGGCTGTTATTTGTTACGTAAAATCAAATGAATCCAAATTAACAAGTTTTAGTATAATACTTAAAAGTATATCTTTTTTGCTGCTTAGAAAAGTAACATATACTTGGCCGGGTGCAGTGGCTCACACCTGTAATCTCAGCACTCTGGGAGGCCGAGGTGGGAAGATTGCTTGAGCTCAGGAGTTCAAGCCAATCTGAGCAAGAGCGAGACCCAGTCTATATTGAAAATGGAAAAATGAGCCAGGTGTCATGTGACCTTGGCTAGAGTGCAGTGGCATCATCCTAGCTTACTGCAACCTCAAACTCCTGGGCTCAAGCAATCCTTCTGCTTCAACTTCCTGAGTAGCTGGGACTACAGGCATGTGACACCATGCCTGGCTAATTTTTTCTATATATTTTTAGTTGCCCAGCTAATTTCTTTCTATTTTTAGTAGAGACAGGGTCTTGCTCTTGGCTCAGGCTGGTCTTGAACTCCTGAGCTCAAACAATCCTTCTGCCTCGGCCTCCCAGAGTGCTAGGATTACAGGCGTGAGCCACCATGCCTGGTATTTTCTTTCTTTTTTAAGAATATTCTATTTAAAGAGTTAGAAGAAACTTCCCTGTTACATTTTATATTTTAGAAATTTAATATACAAACTGTAAAATATTAATTTTTATTATAAAATTTGACTTGTCATCACTTTTTGATCATATAATTACTATTGTTAGACATTTAACTGCTTATCAACTAAATCCTTTTATGAATCTGGAGGAAAACAGTCTACCTGCCTATTAACCTCTGCCATAACAGCAAATGATAGTTTCCAAAAGTAAAGTCTAAATGGAAATTTCTTTTAAGGTAAGTTAAGAAAAGTCACATTCCCTTCTCAAATGATTAAAAGAAAGAGTAAACTAAAAATACAAGTCAAGTCTCTGGGAAAATAACAAATGGCTGGAACACAGGAAGGATAGTCGAAACAACTTAAGAGAGTGCTGTGAGCAACTGAGTACGGATGGTTTAACAGGTGTCTCCTAGCTGATTTCTACGGACCTTTTCAACTGACTTGTGTAAGAAAGCGTGGGCCTTTTTCAGGTGGCAGACAGTAAGGTTAACGTTTCACTGAGTTCTGATAATGTCACTGATCACAGAACTGCAGGAACCTAGTCAGCAATGTCAGTTTATTCAGCTCCCTGCAAAATTTTCAGATGAGGGAACTGGAATCCAGAGACAGTGATTTTCTCAAGGCCTCACAAGATTAGTTGCAGGTCAGGTGTGGTGGCTCATTCCTGCAATGCCAGCAGTTTGGGAGGCTGAAATGGGAGGACTGATTGAGGCTAGGAGTTTTAGAATAGCCTGAGCAACATAGTAAGACCCCATTCTCTATAAAAAAAATTAAAAAATTATCCAGGCACAATGGTGCATGCCTGTAGTCTCAGTTACTTGGGAGGCTGAAGCAAGAGGATTGCTTGAGGCCTAGGAGTTTGAGGCTACAGTGAGCTATGATACTGCACTGCAGCCTGAGTAACAGAGCAAGACCCTATCTCAAAATAAAAAAAAAAAAAAAAAGTTAGTTGCACACTGACTCATCTCTGGCTGGCCAAGGCAGTGCTTTCTCTTTACTATATAATACTAAAATATCACTAACAGTTAATAACATCGAAAGGGAATGGTGACCCCTAAAGACAGCATGGATCGCATACACACAGTTTTTTAAACAGCTAATTAATCTTCAGGTTGTATGTGGTGGGAAAAAAAAAAACCAGCTAATTAAAATATTTACTGATTCACTGGTGACTAATTCATCAGCTCTGGCTCAGTTTTACTTTTTTTTTCTTCTTTAACTTATTTTGAGAAAATTTCAGACAGAGAAATTGCAAAAGTAATACAAAGGATTCGTGTCTATACTTTACCCAGATTCCCCACAGGTTAACATTTTACCATATTTGCATTATAATTGTCTCCCCTCATATATATACACATATATTTTTAAACCATTTGAGAGTAAGTGTGCTTTAGTGTGTATTTCCTAAAAACAAGATCATTCTTTTACATAATCATACTATAGCATCAAGAGTAGGAAATTAACACCATACAATCCTATAGACCTTACTCACATCTTATCATTTGTCCCACTATTATCTTTTATAGAAAGGAAAAAAAATTTTTTTTCTGATCCAGGATCAAATACTGCATTTGGTTGTCATGATTCTTTATCTTCCTTTAATATGAAAGGGTTTCTTATTCTTTTTGCCTTTCATGATCTTAACATTTTTTAATGTTTTTGCATTTTTGGCAGGAATAATCCAGAAGTGATACTGTGTCCCTCTCAGTGCATCATAGCAAAAGACAGATAACATCAATTTGTCCCATTACTGGTGACGTCAGCTGTGATCACTTGGATGAGGTGGTATCCACCAGGTTTCTATACTCTGAAGTTATTATTCTTCCCTTTGTATTTAATAAGTATCTTGTAAAGATACTATGTAAATATCCTATTTCTCATCAAACTTTTGCCTACAAGTCTCAGCACTCATTGATGATTCTTGCTTGAAAGAAACATTGCTGTAGTAGTTACTAGATAGTGATTTTCTATTTCTATCAATAGTTCTAAAATACTTCACATTCTACTGTAAGGAAAAACTTTCTCTTCTGATTCTCTCTCTCTCACACACACACACAAACACACACACACACACACACACACACACACACACACACACAGATATACTTTGTTTCACTTATTGCACTTTGCAGATACTGCATTTTTTACAAATTGAAGGTCTGTGGCAACCCTGTTTTGAGCAAGTCTATTGGTGCCATTTTTCCAGTAATGTATGCTCACTTTGTGTCTCTGGGCTACATTTTGGTAATTCTCGCAATAGTTCAAGCTTTTTCATTATTATTATATCTGTTATGGTGATCTGTGATCAGTGATCTTACTTTTTTTTTTTAAGATCTTACTTTACTTTTTTCTTGCTGTGTTGCCCAGGCTGGAGTATAGGGACTATTCATAGGCACCCTCCCACTACTAATCAGCACAGAAATTTTGACCTGCTCCATTTCTAACTTGGGCCAGTTCACCCCTCGTTATGCCACCTGGTGGTCTTCCATTCCCAAAGGTCACCATATTGATGCCGAACTTAGTGCAGACACCAGAATGGCATAGCACACTACAGCCCAGAATTCCTGGGATCAAGCAATCCTCCCACCTCAGCCTCCCAAGTAGCTGGTACCACAGGCACTTGCACCTGTTAGTACTTTAATTGTTTTGGGGCACCATGAACCGTACTTGTATTAGAAAATGAGTTTAATCTATAAATGTTGTATGTGTTCTGACTGCTCCATTGACCAGCTGTTCTCCTGTCTCTCTCTCTCTCTCTCATGTTGGGCCTTCTTATTCCCTGAGACACAACAATCCTGAAATTAGGCCAATTTATAACCCTACAGTAGCCTCTAAGTGTTCAAGTAAAAGGAAGAGTTGCATATCTCTCACTTTAAATCAAAAGCTAGAAATGATTAAGCTTAGTGAGAAAGGCATGTTGAAAGGTGAGATTGATGGACTGAATTGCTGCAATCTCAAGATAAAACTTGAACAGATGAGAAGTTACTTATAATGCATGAACAAAGAAAGTGGTTTCTTGAGATGTGGTTCTGGTGAAAATTCTGTGAACACTGTTGAAATGATAACAAAGGATTTGGAGAATTACATAAACTTAGCTGGTAAAGCAGTGGCAGGGTTTGAGAGGATTGATTCTGATTTTGAAAGAAGTTCTACTGTGGGCAAAATGCTATCAAACAGCATCACATGCTACAGAGAAATCTTTTATGAAAGGAAGAGTCAATCAATGTTGCCTTATTTTTAAAAATTGCCACAGCCACCCCAACCTCCAGCAACTACCACCCTGGTAAGTCAGCAGCCATCAACACTGAGGTAAGACCCTTCACCAGCAAATAAGATTACAACTCACTGAAGGCTCAGATGATGGTTGGCATTTTTTTTTTTTTTAGCAATAAAGTATATTTAAATTAAGGTATCTACATTTTTTTAAGACATGATATTGAACACTTAACAGACTATACTACAGTGTAGTTTCCCAATGCATATAACTTATTTATTGCTGTGGTGTAGAACCAAACTTGCAATATCTCCATGGTAGGTGTGTATATATGAGTATGGACTGATAGATTCCCATATCATCCTATTATTTTACAGGTTGTAATCTATTGTCGTCATTATTTGGAGGCTCAAATTGTTCCATTTTACATTCATTCATTTATTTTTTAGAGATAAGGTCTTGCTCTGGCGCCCAGGCTGAAGTGCAGTGGCATGATCATAGCTCACTATAGCCTCAAATTCCTGGGCTCAAGGGAACCTCTTGCTTCAGTCTCCCAAGTAGCTGGGATTACAAGTACAAGCTACCGTGCCTGGCCCATTTTACTTTTAAAAATGACATTTATACAGGTATAAATCAACATGTGCAAAATGATCCCATTTTATAAATAAATATGTGAGTACACAGAAAAAAACTCTGGAAAATACATACACCAACTGTGGTTATCTCTGAAGTAAATGTAATTGCAATTTTCTTTTTTGTACTTTTCCATATTTTCTCTTTTTTTCTTTTTTTTCTCAGCATGAAAGTCATAGATTTCCAAGTCATAGATTTTCTAAAATAAACAAAATTTTTGCTACTAGAAAAGATCAATAAGTATTATTTTAAAAGTGATTTTTTGGTAGTAAAAATTGGCATGCTCTAAACTGAGAGAGGACAACCGAAATTCACCCAAAGGTTGACAGGTTAAATGCATTCTTTCATCCCTTCAACAAATATTTCTGGAACAGGTCTCCATGTTAGACACTGTTGCTGATGCTGGGGATACCAGTGATCATGGCGACTAGGTCGTCTCTACTTTCATGCATATTGCATTGTAACAGACTTACACAGTTATGTAACACCTTCTACACATCAGGCTAAAAAGAAAAATTCAAAAACTGTACCATCTCCGATTCACCTTTCCTCTGTATTTAGCAGTCAAGATCTGCCAAATTTTCCCTTGAAATTTCTAATATTCATTTCTTCCTCTTTGTTCCTCTATTTCCCTAATGATGGTACTTTTATTGAAATACCTTCCAGCTGCCAACTTTCTACCCCCTGCTCCAGTCTCTTCCCTTATTGATCTACCAACAATACAAATACCAGTCCATTTTTCTTACACACTCTTTTCATTTTCTAACTCACCAGTCAAAAGACTTCTTTGACTCTCATTTACCTACCACAGCAAGGTGAAACCATTCTACTGGCCTTTGAAAAACATACATAACCTAATTCCAGCTCACCTACCTAATCTCATTTCCCACGATTCCCCACAGGTACAATTTGCTCAAATAAGGCCATTCTGTTTTGTGTAAATACAAATAAGCCACAACAAATCCTTCCCCCTCACATGGTTTTCCTCACCTAAAATGTCCTTCCCTTTCTCCTCTCTACTTTTCCAAATCCTAACTACCTTCCAAGGGTAGTTCGAATCTACCTCATCCTTGAAGAAATACCAGAGACACTGTAGCTCTCAATTCTTCTACTTCCTCCTTTGAACTACTCCTGTGCCACATAATTTTTATTGAATTATAATTTATATATAAGATATGTATTTAAGGTATGAGTCTACATTAACACAATAACCAAATATTTGGAAACACTTGGATAATGAACTAAATTTTCTAATTTTATAGGAATGGAAAAAGGACCTCTGACACTTCAATCAGACTGAAATTTGTGACTTGCTTTCACTTTGCCCAAGAACAACAGTATTGCTATAGCTTCAACACTACCACTAGAGAAATCAGTCTCACCTCCTGGAGCTTCTGAACTCCCATTCAAAGCTTTTCTTAAAAGCAATTGGAGAGCTGTGAATAGCAGGTAACTGCTGAGGCAATTCAAAAAAGTTCTAAAATTACTTTGTTCAATTAGCTTTTAGAAAAAAGTAATGTTGACATTTCAAATAATATTAAGGAGGGTGTGATACAATAACCACATCTGGTCTTTGTCCCCAGTTTCTGGCACAGAGCTACAGAATCCCATGGAATTTCCTGGATGACAGGAGCGTCTTTTGTTATGAATAATGAGCCCCTTTCAGCCACACTAGAGTTCATCATCCTAATGAGGTGACTCATAGAGAGGAGAGGGAATGGAGCAAGATAGCTTCAGGATGGGGGCTGGTCACCAGAAAAACCAATTACATGATTAAAAAGTTGGAACTTTCAGCCCCAACTCAAAATCTCCAAGGACAAAAGGGGGACTGGAGATTGAGTTCAACCACATGGCCAATGATTTAATAAATCATCCCTACATAATGAAACCCCATATAAAAACTCTAGATGTCAAAGCTCAGGAGAGCTTCCTGGTTGGTGAACAGATCAATGAACCAGGAAGATGGTGCACCTTGACTCTATGGGGGAGTGCTTTTGCACTCAGGACCCTTCCAGACCTTTCCTTATATATGCCTACATCTGGCTGTTCATTTGTACAATTTTAAGTATAGCACTTTGCTGAGTTCTGTGAGTCATTCTAGTGAATAACTGAACCTGAGGGGTTGAGGGAAACCCTGAATTTGTACTCAGCCAGGCTGAAGTGCAGGTAGCTTAAGGGCCCCACTTGCACCTGGCGTCTAAAGTAAGGGCAATGTTTTTGGGAAACTTGTTCTTTGGTGAAATCTGATGCTAACTCTGGGTAATGTTAGAATGGAACTGAGTTGCAGCACACTCAGTTGGTATCACAGGGCATGAAAGTTAAGTTATAGCTTAAAAAAATCCTGAGAAATACTGTAATAGATCTTCTACCCAAGAACACTAATTCCACCCAGATACATCTGCACCCTGCCTGGATCAAACTAGGAAAAACATTAGAAGAACACACAGAGTATTAACTTAAACTTCTATACGACCTATCTTTTTTGTGCAGACTCCTACTATTAGTTCATTTGACAATTATTCACCTGATTGTCTTGTAAGTACAAAGTTTAGTCTTAGACACTATGTGGGGATAATACAAAAAATATATTAAATAAGACAAAATTTCCATAAATGCATGGATCAAGTGGTATGTTCAACCACATAATTTAAAAATGAAGGAAGGGAGGGGGACGGAAGAGGAAGGAGGAAGGGGAGGGAGGGGAGGGGAGGGAAGGGAAAGGAAGGGAAGGGAAGGGAAGAAAAGAAAGAAAGGTATCAATTTCTACCAGAGTCTCTAAACATAAATTAATAATCAGTGATCCAGTTAAGTAGTGTGTATTCTTAAGACAGTGTTTCACCTGTGTGATATCTAGGCAACCTTCTAGCATAACACCAGTGATCTCCTGAAGGACTTCTTAGACCTCCTTGATGGAAGTATGACATTTCCAACCAGCCACTGAGCATTTCCAGAAAGATTAAAGAACAAGTATTTCACTGTCACCCACAGGAAAATCCTCAAGGGCAGAGAACATATCTTATTGTTCATTGTTGAATCCCTAGGTCCCAGCAAATCATATGGCACTTAATAAATGCAGCTGTATAGCTCAGTGGTTGAGAGCACAGATTGAAACTCAGAAAAGTGGATGATTACTTCTGAGGGAAAAAGAGGACAATAAAATGGGAAGGGAGTGTCAACTGTAATATTTTATTTCTTCAGCTGAGTGATGGGTATTTGTTTTATTATTCTTTATTATCTTTTATATAAATAATTCATCAAAAAAGAAGAAAAAAGAACACAGCCTTTGGAATCAGACAGAATTGGGTTGAAATCTTAGTTCTGGTATTTAATAGCTGTGTTTCCTTGGGCAAGTCATCAAGTTTCACTTTGTTCATCCATAAAATATAGCAGAGGAAGTAGGGGTGGGAAGGGGTAGGAAGTAAAAAAATAAAAAATTTAAAAAAATTTTAAAAACCATAATACAGACCAGCCTCACAGAATTGTTAAGAGGATTACCTAAGACAAGAGCTATATAATGCTTAGCACAATACCTGGAACATATTAAGTAAACAAATGGTAGTTGCTGTGATGATGATGATGAATTTGAATTAAAGGAGTTAAGTGAGCACGGGCATGGGCCAAAAAATCTGGATTCAGGTAGAAGCTTTTGCCTTTAACAGTATGACCCTGAGTTGTCACTGACTCTTCTCTAGACCTTAGTTTTTTCATCAGTTAAATCAGTTTAAAAGAAAAAGGTAGGGGTTGGACTAGATGTTATCCATAATGTATGCTTAAACTACCATGTAGCATACCTAGAAAACAGGTCTGGGCTGCACACAGTGGCTCATGCCCGTAATCCTAGCACTCTGAGGGGCTGAGGCAGGAGGATTGCTTGAGCTAAGGAGTTTGAGACCAGCCTGAGCAAGAGCGAGACTCCATCTCTACTAAATATAGAAAAATTAGCTGAGCATCTTGGCTCGCCTATAGTCCCAGCTACTCCGGAGGTGGAGGCAGGAAGATAGCTTGAGCCCAGGAGTTTGAGGTTGCTGTGAGGTACGATGACCCCACTGCACTCTACACAGGGCAACAGAGTAAAACTTTGACTCAAAAAAAAAGAAAAAAGAGAAAACAGGTCTGTAACACAAGAAAAAGTGCATGTTAATGTTAGATAAGATACAGTACCCTAGAAATGGCAGAAAGATCTGCAAATTGTATCTGTTTTAATTATGTATGGAAAAGTGATTTGGCAGAAACATTTGTCTAGTTACAAGAACAAAGTAGGACTCCCCAAGGGTCCAGGAACTTCTAGATCTTGCTGACTTACATGCAACATTTTATAACCTTTTATCCTTAATAACTCCATTCACCATGGCTTTGTTTAAGGTCCCAGCAACCCCAAACCTTCAGCTAACTCAAGATAGTATTCCTCTCAACATCCATAGAGGTCCATCCTAACTCCACATGAATATATACAATGGCAGCAAAATATAGATGCTTCTTGACTTACCATGAGATTACTTCCCCATAAACCCATCATAAATCAAAAATATCATAAGTTGAAACTGTATTTAATGCTGGAAATATAGCAGATGGTCCCTGACTCACAATGGTTCTTCTTGTGATTCTGCTACTTTAACAGTTGGTTTATACCAATAACATACAGGAGACAGAATGCTTCTGTGTAGTCTCCTCAAGCCTATCAGGCCTTGTACTTTACGTCATTTATTTTAGCAGTACTATAACTCCCAGGTACTCAAAACAACAAGCCTTTTAAGGGATCCAATCCCTTTATAATTCCCGTGACCTTTGAACTTCTGGGCCTTTCTGGGCCCAGCAGAGTTGTCTGCTTTTTCCCTAGTGTCTCCAAAATCCCACAAATGTCACCAGCACAGATGTTCCCAGAAACCTTTTCATTTTTGAAGAGCTCTCCTGGACATTTTAAACATCTCTACTCTCTTATCCCTGATTTACTACATTAAGACTGAGAAAAATGAAGTAGATACTCAATAACTAAGATGCTCCTTGGTAACCAAAAGGAAAATCAGTTGTACTTTTAGTCCTTGAGAACTTTGCCTATGTTAATACCTTCAAGATCTTGATTCTTCTCATAATCCTTTTATCAGAATTACCTTTTTAAAATCTTGCTCATGTCCCACCACTCGAAGGCCCTCACCCGTTTCAGGAGAAACCTACATAACATTTTTCTTTTGGAGATAGGGCAGAGTGCAATGGCGTTACGGTAGCTCACTGCAACCTCAAACTTCTGAGCTCAAGGGATCTTCCTACCTCAGCCTCCCAAGTAGCTGGGACCAAAAGCATGACTGACCACACCCAGCTAATTTTATTTTTTGCATGGACAGGCTCTCACTATTGCCCAGGCTGGTCTTGAACTCCTGGCCTCAAGCAATGCTTCCACCTCAGCCTCCCAAAGTGCTAGGATTACAGGCATGTGCCACCAGGCTGGCCCTTACCTAATCTTTAATCCATGGTTCAAAAAGGTTAAACAAAGTGATCAAAATTAAGCCAATCACCAACACTAAAAGCCTACTAGTTTCCAAAAAAGTTAATAATTTGTTGCTCCTTAAAAATCTCATTCACTCAAGATCCCTTAGCAAAAATCAGGCTTTCAACAGGTATTCCCAGTTACCTTTGAAGTCCCCTCCCTCATCACGACCCTTAAAACTCATCTATTCTTCCTCATCTCTCTTCTTAAAATCTGATTAGAACAATCTTTTTCTCAGTCAGTCTCCTCCTCCTTTTCCCATGGACCCCCTATGTCTCCAGTGATATTTTCAGAATAGAAAACCAACATTATGGGAAATTCAGATTTCTTCAGAGTTCAGCTCATTAGTCTGAAGGGCAGTTCTGGTAGCCTGTGTAGCAGCAGGCTCCTGCCAAAGTACAAACCTGCCACCAGGCCTATTCCAACAGGGTAGGCCTCAGAGGCAGGAAAGGAAGTACCCTGGCAGAAAAGGAGGCATTCATTGCAAGGCCAGGCGTGGTGGCTTACGCCTGTAATCCTAGCACTCTGGGAGGCCGAGGTGGGTGGATTGCTCAAGGTCAGGAGTTTGAAACCAGCCTGAGCAAGAGCGAGACCCCGTCTCTACTAAAAATAGAAAGAAATTAATTGGCCAACTAAATATATATAGAAAAAATTAGCTGGGCATGGTGGTGCATGCCTGTAGTCCCAGCTACTCGGGAAGCTGAGGCAGAAGGATTGCTTCAGCCCAGGAGTTT